>PVHY01013411.1:0-14434 GCA_004024945.1 Uropsilus gracilis | reverse complement strand
ATCCATGTTACCAAAAAATCATCAAATTTGTTGTTTTTAATTGCTGCGTATTATTCCATTCTGTATATGTACCACTTTTTCATCCAGTCCTCTGTCTTGGGACATTTGGGTTGTTTTCAGGTCCTTGCAATTATAAATAGTGCTGCAATAAACATCTGAGCACAGGTGTCCCTTTGTACCCACATTGAGGTCTCCTTTGGGTAGATTCCCAGAAGAGCAATTGCTAGGTCAAATGGTAGTTCCATTTTCATTAGTTTGAGGGTCCTCCACACAGCTTTCCATAATGACTGGATCAGTTTATATTCCCACCAGCAGTGTGAAAGTGTTCCTTTCCCCATCCAGGCCAGCACTTGTTGTTGTCGTCTGTTTTTTGGATGTGGGCCATTCTAACTGGTGTAAGGTGGTATCTCATTGTGCTTTTGATTTGCATTTGCCTGATTGAAGCAATGTGGGTCTTGATTGTATTTTTGTTTCCACTAAATTCAAGGTGCAAGTAAGACCTTGTTGTCCAAATTCTACTAACACATAAGGCAAGAAAAGACTAACTATGGAGACTTAATTATAATTCCAGCATTCTGTCTTTGAGACTTGCACTTCAAATCAAATTGATGAGATGGCTTAATCAGTGTAGCTTTCATAAATTTGTATTTATGGAGGTAAGATTTATATTCTCTTCAGTCCCACTTTAGTACCCCTGGAAGAATTTGATCTCCTCCTCTTCATATCCTTGATATTAGTTAAGTCCCTGTACTCTCTTGGGTTTCCTTTCCTTTCCTTTGCCTTCCCACAATGTACTTATCCTGATATTTTCTTTTTTGCCATTACAAAAGTTTATTTAACAAAAAAAGTTCAATAAGATGATGTGCATAAATCAATTTTTATATCTTAGTAAAAAGATGCTGTGGAAAGGGGACATGTGGAAGCAACTGATATCTCTGATGAATGTAGACACCGCCAACACTCACTCCCAAGCTTTAAAATAAAGCATAACCACTTCTCCACATTATCACCATTCCCATGCTGTACTGTTGCCAACTATTTGCCATCCCCTTCCATTCATCCACCCTAAGATTCATAAAGAAATCAAATATCCTAAGATTCATAAAGAAATCAAATTTCCACAGTATTCCTTGGACATGTCTTTCAACATTTAGTTTCCATAAATTGTTCAACTCAGGAAAGTGAGGTTTGTTCATGACATATATTCTGACAGTGCAGTGATACCCCACACTGAAACTTTACAAGCTATTTCTATTCTGATGATTTTATTCAGCTTAAAAAAACTGTCTTTTCCATTATTTAATCATACTATAGAGTTTCTGCTTCAGACTCTTATGGCCCCGAGACTTATAAGTCTGTGACCAGTATCTGTTAGGAAAATAAAAAAGAGCAATGAAAGTAATTATTCCATTGATTTCAGCTATAAATCCTCTTTTGCCTGAATTGTCTAAATGATGAGTATTCTGTGAAAATGCTGCTCTCTAGTGCAATAGAACTGCAAATAAAGCACATCTATTTCATATAATTCCACCAAACATACCCTCAAAGGTTAAAAGCGAACAAAACAGAGGTAAGATGGTAATTAAATTATAATATGGGTATGGAAAAGAGGAGATAAATTTTAACATGAGGACATTGTAGTGGGAGTAAAGTACAGTTAAGATAATATTGTAGTCACTTTAACAGGTGTCATGGAGAAGACTAATACTACCAATCTATCAATAGGCAATTACTAACAGCTTACTGCACACTCAGGAAAAAGTCTAAATACCTCCCACTCCAAGAAGTTGCTTGCAATTTGGTACAGGTGAAAAACTTAAATAAGAAATATCCATTTGAAAGCTAGAGAAAGTGGTATAGACTTGGAACTTGCACCATTCAATGCAGTAGTCACAGTCACATTGAACACATGAAATGTGACTGTTTCAAACTGGTATGTGCTGTAAGTTGAAAATATTAACCAGATTTCCAAGACTTAGAAAAAAATGAAAATATCTCAATAATAATCTTAAATTGATTATATGTAGATATGAAAATAATTTTGGAATGATTAAACAAAACACATTCTTAATGTTTTTAAAAACTTGTTTTTAGAAAGCATAAAATTACATATATGATTTGCATTTTAGTTTTGTTAGATGTCATTATTTTAAAGCATGCTTATCTCAGAAGAAGGGGCATTTAATTGAGTAATCTTGGTCTCTGGAAGAAATGAATCTTGACTAAATCTTGCTGAACTTTGAATGCCAGAGAGAAAAATGAAGGTAGAATCTGAGCAGTGGGTTGGTGGAATGAAGGTGGGGATGGAATGTGATAAAGAAAAAATAGAGTGAGCAAATAGAGTTTTGAGAAGACTACAACAAAGAGCCTGAAAAGAATAAAGTGGGAAATACATAGAAACAATGCCAGGAAAGAGTCTTTAAAATTAAGCAGAAATTTGGGGATACTTCAGAAGTGCTGCAACTCTTGAAAGGGTTTGAGAAAGGGAGATTTTGGATAAAAGCTGAAGTTAAGGAAGAAAAGTCTAATAGTGAGTTTTTAAACCTCTCACCATATTAGCCAGTTCTTATATAATCATTAAATTCAGATGCCATATGATACCACAAAACTATATAGCTCAGTCACCCAATTCAGTCAGAAATAACAGCACAGTCTCACACACTTTCAATTAACCTAGCCTTTTGTCAAAGTTTGGGGTGATTTTTTTTGACATTTTTCGATGCTATCACACATGGATTCTGATACCTCATAACAAGGGGAATAAGAGAATGGTAAATAAAGTAAGTAGGAGGCATGGAAAAGCTTTCAGGTGATGCTATCTGAATGAACAATCCCCTTTACTTATCTATAAAAAAAAAAAAGATGCTTTTTCTTGAAAGCCCCTTGAAATGACAAAGTGTTTGTCGATAAACATCAATTCCTTTTAAATAATAATGTTTGCTAGTTTGCCTTCTTTTTTCTCATCTTTTATATAGGTCCAGAATGTGATTGTCATTAATATCTGGGTGAACAAGATTGCAAAATGTGGTCATAAAATAAGTGATTATTCCTAAAATTATCTCTGTCACATTGTAATGCTTCACAAAACACCTTTCCCTGGGCGACCACTCATTTTAATTGATCCCATCAGCACCATGTCTATATCCCGAGTGACTTCACAATACCCTCTATTTCAAAAGAAGCCAATCCAGTTATGGGTTTGTGAGTAATAAAATTACTAAGGAACAGTTTGTGGATGATAAAAGCAATACAAATTCTAAAGAGAAGTAATAAGAGAAATAATGAGCATCCTTCTCACTTCTAAGAAGTGAACAATTCCAAGCTCCCTGAAGCAACACTTAACCTATTGTATTAAATAGTAATGGACAAATATTAAAAATGTTGATGTCAGCTTTTAGAATCTGTTGCCATCAAAACATCATTTAAAAGTTAGGTTCCCCTAAGTGTTCTTTCTCAAGTTTCTTTATACAGCATTCTTTTCCTACTAGGACAGAACCTTAAGCTGCAGAATTTCTCTTATTTTAATGATTTGTTTATGGTTCATTCCAGACTATGAGCAAGTTAAAAGGAAGTGTCATAAGTCATCTTTTATGTCCCATGATTTTCTACTATGTCACTACTGCAGCATTTCCCAATGCCAGAATTATTTGCAGAGCTTAGTAAGTGAGCATTCAGCAAGCTGCTAGGAAATGTCAGCACTCATAGAAGCAAGTCTCACACTTCTTCACCCCAGCCTCCTCAGGCTGTACCTACTAAGTTTCTATGTCATATGATAGAATGAAGAGAGTGACAGGACAACAGTCCCAATTACATGAGCAGCTCTTCTTTCTCTAAATAAGAATCGGTTAAACTGGAAGGTGGGTCTTTGAGGGGATTAGATGGAGGTGATAGACTTAGGAGAGTCTAAGAGAGGTTTCATTTTAAGAGACTGGTTGAGGATGAAAGGGAGACTTAAGTAATATGATAGATTCGAGGTGGCTTTGGGAGTCTCATGCTGAGGAGGAAGCACGTGTTGATGTAGGCACCTTCCAAAGTGTAGATTCTGGCCAGGAAAAAGGTGAGGGGTAGACAGGAGGGTAGACAGGTAGACACCTTGTCAAATATGCAGTCAGCTTTCCTCCCTCCTAAGGATGGGCCAAACATCTTATTCATCACAGCATTGCTATCACAAGCCATGTGGTAAAGGGATCCAGGGAAATACTATCCATAAATAGGCATTTGCACTTGAGGTGAACTCCATTTGCCACACTTTTTTGACTTTAATTTTTAAAAGGAAAGGAACCACCCATTTTTCTTTATTGCATAAAAGAGGAAAGAAGGTAAAGTTTCAGAGAAGAACAATCATGATACAAGTTGATATGCGAATACTAAAATAAGTGATTTTACTGACTGCTTCTTAAAAAGTCTCTCTTACACACACACACACATGCAAATAGTATTCAAACTTAGAAATATAAGGTGAACAGCTTACTTGGTCATTAGACTTCTGCTGCTACACCCTTGGGAAACTCCCTGTGTTAATCAAGCATTCACAGGCCTTAGAGGGAGTTTTCTATTCTCAGTAAATGGAGATTGCAGTTGGAAAATTAAGAGGTATCTGTCCTACATTTCATTCCCTCAAGGTGAAGATCTGTGCTTTTAATAGTGACAATTACCTGACATACAATTAAACCATACACATGGACAAAGGCAAACTAGGGGGAAACCCAGAGGCTAGATTCCTTTCTCAGATGTCTTATCTGAAAAGAATTCAAAGAACTGACTTGAAGGGTAGGATTCTTAAGGTTGTAAGAAGGATAGACAATCAACAGGGAAAATGTTTGAGAGAAAAGGGAAGATTTGGTAGAACTTCTGAAATAACATGATGCTTCAATGTTCCAATACCTGTGAAGGGTAACTCATTCCTATCCAGTGACAGCAAAAAAAAAAAAAAAAAGAGGAGATTCTACCAACATCCAACAATCTCCAGCCAATGTAACTTGCTGCTCTATCAGCAATTGGCACTAACAAGATTCCTGAATTTTAAGATACACTTGCATGTCCCCAGTCCAAATTTCAACAAATTCTGAAACTCTGATATTGGGTAGGGAAACAGGCAAAATGGGGTGCTTAACTAAACTTACAAAGAGGAGCATTTGGTCCTACAAACCCAGCTAATCCTTAGGTCTTAGGCTTATCCCAGCAGTAGAAAGGCCACATAAACCTTAAGAAGAGGCAAAAACAAATTTACTTATTAAAAGACAAAATAAACCAAAGTCACTGAGGGTACAAAGATTCCCTTTGGTAATCTTACCAACCAGTCCAGTCTCTAATTCAAAAAGCTACACATGACCTTCAGCCATGTGCTTCCTCAAAATGGTGACTACTACAACTTCGCGCCAGATGAAGGAACCAAGATGGCATCATCACTTCTTCTTCCAAAGACACAGCTATTCACTTCAAGCCAGAAGAACCCAAGATGGTGCTGTTGATCCTTCTTCAAAAGCAGAAGATTCAAATCCAACGAGGAAACCAAGATTGCGTCATTAATTCTTCTCCAAAAGGCACAGCTCTGGCATTCTTTCAGCTTCAACTCTAAAGTGGTCCAAAATCAGCAAGACTCACTCAATACAATAGCAGCAACCACTTTAGACTTCTCACAATGAAAACAACAACATAGCAAGTTCTCTTCAGGTCTCCAGAAAATCTCCAAGCTTTGCAGTTTCAAAGTTAAACCAAGTTCTCAAGTACCAAATTTCCAAATCAGCTTACACAAATTACATGTTTCTCCAACATGCTTCCCTGGGCTCCTCAGTGGTCCATGGTGCAGGTTATGGCCTGGGCCCTGCCTGCACCTGGCAGTTGGCAGCTCCTGCTGCTCCTCTCTGCTCTTTCTCCTCTTCTGTTTGCCTTCTCCTCCTTAAATCCCCTGTTACTTATCCCATCAAGAGAAGACTTGGCCTCCCTTCTCCAAGTGTCCACCCACCAAGGCACTATGGCTGCTTTCCAAAGTAGCACCACTAGTGCTAGGGGCCACAGCCCCCCAATTTCACCATCACCCCTTTATCAAGTACCTTAAACCTGACTGTGTGTTCACTGTACTCTTTTTCCTTTTTCATTGCATGCCACACCTGGTTTTCCTTTGGAATTGAGTGAATATAATACTCATGTATTGATGAGAATCAGGATCAGTCATAACTTTACAAGTATGTTACCATGTATTTTTGGTTTTGAAGTCACTTCTTTTTGAATTATGAAATAACTAAAATGTTCTGTTAGGGAAAATGCATTTGAACAAAAGATTAAGCTGGTAGAAAGAAAAGGATTTAAAAATCATAAAAAGAATGTTACCACATCCCAGAGTCACCTTGGTATCAAGATGTTATCAGGAGAAGGCAAACTTTTTACTAAAAAATCCTTTTGCCAGGTTTTCCTAAACCAGTGAAAACCCTTTACCTTTTAATCTGACACAAAAGGTGCAAAAGCCTTTATTAACCCTTACGCTACCTTTGTCATTTAGATACCTGGTGATTGTCCCAGGGACCTTTCCATCCCAAAATAAAAAATAAAAATTTTATTCCTAGAGATTCCCCTGCCCCTTTCAAGGGTTCTTTCTCCACCTGCAGCCTTGCTATGTAATCCCAAAGCCAGACCAAACTGTTAACCTGATCAAACTATTTATTAGAAAGCGAACAAACAAGAAAGTGATTGCCTAAATTTGTACTACAAAATAAACATGAAAAAGCCAGTTACACCACCACATGTCCAAACTGTCTTTTTAGTCCATGAGCACCTCACCACATGTCCAACCAATCTGAGTTTACAAGCACATGTTCCAAAAACAACATTTCTCTTTATTCCTTTGGCGTTTGTTCCAGCTTCCCTCAAACTCATGGTCCAAGACATGGTGTTCCTCTTCTCTTTCAGCTTCTGTCCCAACTTTAAGCAGTAGAAATGAAATTGGGTGGGAAAAAAGGCAAAACAAATAAGTGAACTTACAAAGGGGAGCAGCTGGCCCTTTAAAGCCAGCCACATACCAGGTTCTTCCCAGCCCTAGATTGCGGTAGTAAGACCACATAAGCTTTAAAAGAGAGGCAAAAAAAAAAAAAAAAAAAACCCACACACAAATTTACTTATTAAGAGACAAATTAGACAAGAGTCACTGAGGGGCACAAGGGAACCCCTTTGGTAATCTTACTGGATACAGCAACACAGCAAGCACTTCAGACATCTCACATTGAAAACGGCAATACAGAAAACTCTTCACTTCTTCAGAAGACTTCTAAGCTTCGCAGTTTCAAAATTAAAGCAAATTTTCAAGTACCACATTTCCAAGACAGCTCACACAGGTCACAAGTTTCTCCAACATGCTTCCCTGGGATCCTCACTGGCCCGGGTTGTGGATGGAAGCCCACAGCTTGGCTTCCTTCTCTCCCTGCTGCTCCACAAGGCAGCAGCATTTCTGAGGCCTCCAGCCTCTCTGCTGCTCCTCTGCATCCTTTTCCATTCCATTCTCTCTTCTGTTCCCCATTCTGTCTCTTTCCCTGTCTTTTTCTCTGTTCCCTCCCTAATCCTTTAATCCTTTCTTCTCACAAAAAGACTTAACTTTCCTTCTCTAAGTCCCCACCCCACCAATGAACAATAGCTGCTATTTTAAATCAACATTACCAGTACTGGGAGCCACAGCCCCTTAACCGAAAAACTCCAAGGTAGAACAGGAACCAACACCAGGTCCATCTTCTATGGCCTTGCTCATGACCTCTCCAAAGACATCTAGAATTAAACCAAATAAGAAAAGCTCCAAAAAAAAAAAGAAAGAAAGAAAGAAAAGCTCCAATACAAAGTTCAAATCTCCAAACACTTCAGACTTCGTCAGCACACAATTAGTTTATGTATGCTAAGGCTCATGAGTTCAACTGCCCCAGACCTTTGTCTGTTTACAGTAAAACATCATGGCCTCTCTGCTTTTCTGTCCTGCTGCAGCCCACACTGCTCCCAAAGGATAGCCCCGTGGCCACCCCAAAATCACAAGTCTCTCACCAGCCCAGGCCACTGTTCACAAACTGACCTTCTCTGTCTCAGCTGTGGCCACACAGGCCTCATCTTCTTAAAATGGCACATCCCGCCTTTCTGCTCAGTTTTGTCACATGACAAAAACTTTGTTTTTCTTTTCTCTTACCCTTCTATCCTTCTGAAAGAAAACTCTAATGAAGGCCAGCAAGCACAACCTAAGCTTTGTTCACCTGGGCCTTGAAACAGTCAAGTAAGAAAGTCAAATCTCCATAATATTGCCAACTCCTTCTTGAAATCTACAATTCTAAAGCAAAAGGGAAGTACCTCCTGTCTCCTAGCTACACAATGTTACTATCAGTGCATAATATCAGCTATGTTAATGGCTGATACCACTCCAACAAAGAAAGACTAGAGTAAGGAAAACCAGATAATTTATAAGTTCAAATTTTCAGTGCTCATTTACCTTTATTTTTAATAATTCCATTTTTGTGCATGTGTTAGATCACAAGGTCATGGTGCTAGTCTTCATGCTGACTTCTCATGTAAATAATAAATAAGCTTTTCTGATAATGTTTTATGAGGTTAGCAATTCATATTCCTAAGGAAAGTTACCTACCAGGAAATAATTATTCTACCTCTGAGATGAGATATCATTAAAGGAATGGTACCAGGTGCTTTGATTAAAAATGTATGCAACATAAAATTCTAAAGCAGGCAAAACTAATTCTGTTAACAGTCATGACAGTGTCTCCTTCTGGTGAGAAGGGAGGGAGAACTAGAGAAGGTAGAAGTTTCTTCATAGGGAGGAAGCTAGCAATGTTTTCTCTTAGCAAAGATGGTGATTACACAGATATATTTACACTGTGATTATTCACTGAGTTGGTACCTATGAACTACATAGTCTTTTAGATATGTACTATTATTATCCAATGAAAAAAAAATTTTAAATAAATACCACAGACGTGGGAATTTCCTCTATTATTTACCCCTCCAAGAAAACCTGAGATTTATTTTTTCTTGAGGTAAACTAGCAGTTTTTAATATTACACTGACCAGAGGGTAAATGCTGACCTTCAAAACATTAATCTTAATGTTCTTCTGCGTCATTATCTGTTCTCTAGCACTATCAGAACAGAACACACTTCTATATAAGTGACAATTTCTGGTCATTCTCAAAAAATAACACCAGCCCAAGAATCAGAAATATTGATCTTGTTAATGCTATTTCAATTGATGTGAAATAGTTTCTATAGAACTGGAGAATTGATGTCCTAATATACATAATTTGTCCTTTGAATGTCACTGCTTGGAAGACACACACACTGGGAATAACTACCTGCACTAAGCAGGTTTCAACAGGGCAGTTTAGAACTATGACAACTGAACTCCTTCATCTAGGGCTACCCAAATTTCTAAGAGACTCAATATAAAACATAAGAATAAGAGGATTTGGTGCATGGGGAGGGCTTTGGGCTAGAGCAATGAGAAAGGAGGAAAGACCAAAGGATTTATATCTCTTGGAAACAATCAAAATGGAAGCACTGAAAATATTTCCCTAAAATTCCGGCACCCTCCATCATGTGAGGGGACAACAAACTGACTCACGTGCCTGATTTTTTAACCACCACTGTCTACTACAGATGTGAGGAAAGGTACACCAGTCCTAATACCTCTCCTTACTCCCAGAGTGAATAGATTCATATCAGTAAGGGTTGGAATTCCCCAAGAAGACTTTTAAATCTGTTAAATAATGTGCCCCCCTCCCCCAAAAAATATAAGTTCATATTCAAATACCTAGGAACTTATTTTACATGGGGAAAAGGTCTCTTTAGATATAATTAAGTGAAGAATCTTGAAACAAGACCATCATGGATTATCCAGGTGAACCTTATATTCAATAACAAATGTCCTCATGAAAGACAGTACAGAGGTTGACTGATGTGGTCACTGGCCTAAGAATTCAAGAAATGCCAACAGCCACCAGAAGTTGGAAGAGGCCAGAAATAATTTTTCCAGAGCCTTCAAAGGCAGTGTGACCTTGCCAGCACTTGACCTTTGTTTTCCCTCCTCCAGAACTATGAGAGAATAAATTTCTGTTACCTTAAGTCAGTTGAGTGTAATTTGTTGCAGTAGTCCTAGAAATCTTATATAACTTCCAAAGATACTCATGGAGACACTGTTATCAAGAGCAAGCAAGTCCCTCATGATTGAAAATTACTCAATTAGTAACTGAGAAAATTCTAGGTACTTGGATTTTTTGTTTGTTTCTCTTCCCAGAGGAATACAAAGATCACAGTGTACGCAAGAGACAAGCCACTGACCAAGCATCCCATGCAGAGAAATCACTACAAGGTGTGAGTACACACTTGAACTCTAGGTTATTTCACTGAACTAATCATCATATAATCTGATGTAGCCAAACACCCTACAGTAAATGACAGCTGGCTTCTGAATGTGAAAGAAATCTAATTGTTATTGGTGTTTATCAAGAACAGTCATACTTTAGAGAGAATTGGGTTCAGTTTCAGACCTTTACAATAAAGCAAATAAGTAAGTTACATGAATTTTCAGTGACTAAAAGTGTTGTTTACACTATAGTCTCTTAAATGTGCAACATGTCTAAAAAGCAATACATATACCTTAATTTAAAATGAATCTATTTTTTTAATGCTATCTTGGAAAGGGGGAGCCAACAGTATTGCTTTATATAGAGTTGCCATAATTTATAAAAGAGCAGTGTCTGCAGGCACAGTAAAGAGAAGCCCAATACAAGGAAGAATGTTTGTAATGTCTTTGAACTCACTTTCACTGAAAATGTGATCTTTACTGAAAATGTAATTGTTCTATGCCTCCTTTTACCTTTCCTCATCTGCACTGTTCTCTGTTCTCTGTCACTGATCTCAGGAAATACCTTCAGTCCCTGGCCCATTTCTTTGCTCACGTAGGTCCAGAACACTCACAGAAACCTTGCTGGGTACATGAAATGATTAGGTCTTCCTCTCCCTGGTGAACTGGGCCAGTATCTTTTTTAAAACCACTTCCTCAACACTGTGTCCTACTGTGAGCACTGTGTCCCATACCCTAGTCTACAAAATAGAAACTTTTTTAAAAAGATATATAATCATCAGGAAAATGCAATCCAAAGGTGCAATATCACCTGATATCCACCATGGCAGCTACTATCCCCACAAACAAAGGGTCAGAAAAGAGTAAATAACCAAAAAGATGTGGAGAAATTGGAATGCTGGTACACTATTGGTAGGCATGTAGAATGATGCAACCACTGTTGGAAACAATATGGTGCTTTCTCAAAAAAAAAAAAAAAAAAAAGAACAAAATTACCCTATGACCAAGCAATTTCACTCTGGAAATATGACAAGAAGAAGAAAACACAGTCTTGAAGAAATACTTGCATAGCTGTGTTCACAGCAACATTATACACAATTGTCAAAAGGTGAAAGCAAACCAAATATACATTGATGAATGGAACGTAAGAAAATTGTGATTTATATGCATGATAGAATATGGTTCAGTCTTTAAAGAAAGTAGATCCTGAAAATACAACATACATGAACGTTGAAGATTTTATCTACTTGAAATAAGCTAGTCACAAAAAGATAAATACAGCATGATTTCACTTATTCAGAGTAATTGAATTAATAAAAATAGAAAGGATGCTTGTGTGGAGCTGGAAGGAGGCAGAAATGGGAGTTACAGTTTAATGGAAACAGAATTTCAGTTTGACAAGATGATAATGTTCTGGAGATTGGTAGCACAACAATGTGAATGTATTTTAACAAGAAGCTGAAATGACACTTAAAAATGGCTAACATGGTAAATCTTATGTGTATTTTACCACAATTAGAAATAAAAGTTAAAGAAATATTTTAAATATAAAGTTCGGAGAATAATATAACCACCTATCCAGATAAAATGTTCTGCTCTCACCATCTGCTTCCCTCCCTACTCCTTCCAAAGTTGGTATATATTTGGGCCATGCATTGTTTTTCTAACTTTACCTTCATCATACCTACCTACCACCAAATAATATGCAGTATTGCTCTGATACAGCTTAAAAACAAAATGTTGGCCGAGGAAAAAGCAAATTGGAAAAAGATGTTATTAATGTGATTTTTAAAGGCACATGATAATCTTATATCAAGCAGAAGAAAATGCCCCCACACTGAAAGATTAGACTCTGTAAATCCATGCTAGTCTCAAACTTAACTTTCAAAAACATTAGAAATTGCCTGAAGGCTTCTTGGTGAATAGTATCTGGACCTCATTCAGGGTGCTATTTCAATTCTCTGGACTCCTTGTTGAGGTTCATTTGGATTGTATAAAAATTCTATTCTCATCTCAGCCATGATGTCACCTCCTATTCCAAGCAACCCAAACAGAGATTGTTTATGGTACAGGCAATACCTAACCTCAGGAACCTTCTGCCTGTGGATGTTCAGTCACAGTTCCCCCAAAATTCAGTTCTCAGAGACTCTGGAGGTCAATGGGGAATTTGAAAATCTGCAGTTTGATTTTAGGCTTATGTCACAACATAGCTGCATGTATTATAGAAATACATATACAGCTCAATCATCAAAAAATCAAACCATTGCAGTTGATAAAACTGAAATTTGGGTCCTTTTATGTCAAAAAACTCTACAAGAAAATTCCAATAAATATCATTCTTTGGCCGGGCACGGTGGCTCGTGCCTGTAAGCTTCAGCCTATGAAGTGGCAGGGGCTAGGGATCGCAGTTCGAGTCCCGCCTGGGGCCTGTAGCGAGACCTACTTCCAAAAAATAGCTGGACGTGGTGGCACACGCCTGTCATCCCAGCTACCTGGGAAGCTGAGGCTGGGGATTTCTTGAGTCCGTGGTACCCCGGGCAACGAGAGCCTGTGGTTTCACGGGCAAAAATAGCAAGACCTAGTCTAAAAAAAAAAAAAAAAAATTCGTTCTTTGAATTTAAATTTAGAAAGCTACATTATATATAATGAAGATTTTACATATGGCTTCTACTGCGCTCCTTTCGACTTCAAGCACTACAAAGCAAGTTATCTAGTCAATGTTAACATTATTTTACTTCACATTCACCCAAAAGTCAATGGATCACCCATTCCTGGTAACAGAATAATTTAATTTTTGTACAGACTAGATATTCAGATTTAATGAAAGTATCATAGCCAAGTAATCTGACTGAAAATTGAGCAGGAAGTCAAGGCAAAGAGAGGGAGAAAAAAAGTTCAACTATTAAAAATAAAACTGGTCAACCAAATGAAACTGCACAAGAGGAGAATGGGGACCAGCTGGAGCGGGTGGGAGGGGGAGGTGGTGGGTGACCTCCAGGGATTGAAATGATGTGAAATATAGATAAATAAATTTAAAAAAAAAAAGAAAAAAAAGAAAATAAAACTCAAAAATCAATCTGTAAGCAAAATCAAAAAACAAAATACTGGGAATTTTTTGCAATTCACTCTTCAGACAAAGGGCTAATCTCCAAAATATGTAGTAAATAACTAAAAAAAAAAAATTAAAAAGACCAACACTCCTATAGAAAAAAATGGGCAAAATATAAAATGGGGATGTGGGGAAGGAGGGAAATAAAAATGATACTTAAATGTATGAAAAGGTTTCAGTTGTAGTCACAATAAAAGCAATGAAAAAACAATACCATACTAAGTTAAAACTTCTTACCTATCAAATTTGCAAACATCCACAAGTTTGATTAAACGTTTGGCTGGCAATTTTGTGGAGAATATGAATTCTTTATGTACTCTCCAGGAAGTAAAATTGATATAGCACCTAGAGAGGAAAATTTGGGACTAAAATTTGAAAATATAATTGCATTTATGCTAGTAATCCTACTTTTGGTGACTTAATTACAGTTCAGTCATAGCATAAAATATTCTGTAGTCCTTCAAAGAAATGAGGAATTTTTCTATCCACTCTCAGAGAAGACAGATGGGTGAAAAAAGCACAAAACTGACCAGAGGATGTTTCTGTCTAAGAAAGGTAGAGGATATGAATGTGTTCATATTTGCTGATATTTACATACGGCAATATCTGATAGATACAAAAGTTAAACAGAAATGGCTTTCTATAAAAAATAGAAATTCACTAGATTAGTACTAGTCTGAGAACCTTTCTTCCCAGTATATTCATTTCAATATCATTTTGGTTATTTAACATGTGTAACATAAAATTAAATTTAAAATTACATTTACTGATTATCTGCTATGTAGGAAGTGCTCTGAGTATTATAGCAACACTGAAATGAGCTGGGGTAATTTCATTTATTTCCCTTACCACCTCCCACCTCCACCCCTTTACCCCCCCACCCCCCCAACCCCCACCCCCGCTCACTCCATCTCTTTTTTCACTGCCAGTTATTAGTCAATTTTTAGTCCATTGGATTCTTCCTCTTCTTTCCTGGAGCAATGTTCT
>PVHY01013410.1:0-31736 GCA_004024945.1 Uropsilus gracilis | reverse complement strand
CCCTGAGATGCCTTGAAGAGAAACACACCTGCACCTTCAGCAGAAGGCACCCTCCAGCATGGTGAGCTCCTATAGATCCCCCAAGAGCTGGTTCGAATGCTGCCTTTTCCATGACGCCCTCCTGATTCTCCCAACAAACAGACCTACACCTTCAGCAGAAGGCACCCTCCAGCATGGCGAGCTCCTATCAATCCCCCAAGAGCTGTTTGAATGCTGCCTCTTCCATGACGCCCTCCTGATTCTCCCAACTACCAAGCATTCTTTCCTCTGTCCTCCGGAAGCACCACTCACTCTTCACTGCCTCTGCCAACTTCATTTTCTAGCTCTCCCACTAAACTGGTGTGTACGTTTGCGCTCAGGGGAAGTGCACATACCTCTATGAAATGAGAAGCAAATCTTGTTTGCAAAGCAGGATTCTTGAAGAACAATTTTAAGTTCAGAAATTATGTTTCTTCCTATCTTTTTCTTTCTAACTAAGCTGCTTACTTCCCCAGCCAATCTTCCTTCCTAAAGGCAACACTTTTATTTGTGAGAGTGTTTTTACAAAACAGGGGGAAAGTGGCATTATTTTAGAGAGGCTTTCTAAAGAACCATAACAAGTCTATTTGAATCTTTTATTTGGTATTAACTAGATATTTTATCATAAGTGAGCAGGGAGTTTCTGGTTCACTACTCTTTATTGCTCTCTGGAATGCCTTTCAACCTTTTCCATAGTTCAGGTCCATATAATCCCCAATCCATTTTGCCTTCACATTTTAACTCTTTCGCTATGTTTCTTGTCCTGTGGCAGAGAAGTCTCTGTTGCCACGTATCCTTGAATATGGATCTGAACTCGTGGTGAATCTGCCTTTTTAGGCAGGACTGTGAGAACTTGAATTCTTCAGCTTATTATAGCTTTGCTTCCCCCCAAAATTCCCAATGATCCCCCCTTGATTCTGAAGGGCAGGGAACCCCTCTCTGAAGCATGGGGTCTGTTCTAGTCTTTGGGTGGGAAGCAGCCCCCTCGCTGATCCTGGCTTATTTAAGCAAATATCCTGTCCTTTGGGAATTCCCACAGGACAGCTCAGGAAATGCTCACCCCCACTTCCTGATGGGTCTTCCGGTCTCTCTCTCCACCCCCTGCTTCCTCCCTGCCTCCTCTCCTAGGACACATCCTGTCCTGGGAGCCAACCGCAAGGGCCCTTGGGTGTTTCCTGCCCCATCCTTGCTGCACAGAACAGCCTTTAACTCCCAGAGGGAGATCGCTTTCCCCCGAAGCTGAGTTTGAAGCCTGAGCACATTTTCCACCCCGCAATCATCTACTGACATGAAAGCGCCCACAAGGAGATGCACCTTTCCCTTCCCCATCACAAGACACAACTGGGACTTTCCATTCTGAATCTTGGCTCCCAGCCCACGCGGGGGTGGCGTCAGGAAGGACAGATATTCTTGATGCTGCACGAAAGCCTTATGCACGCGCTGGCTCCCCTCCTTCTGGGCAGAGCGTGGAGCAACTTGGAGATAATACCCGAGGAGACCGCCTGCAGAGGACACCAGAGCTGGCCAGGGCTGACCCTCACTACCCTCACTATGGCAACACTTGCTTGGCGTCCAGCTCGAGCAAAACCTGCGAAGGTGAGCATGGAGAAGGAACAGTGTCAGCCATGAGTGAACCTGACCTTGCAACATGAGAGACAGGTGGAGGGGCAGGAAACTGAACTGACACTGCAAGAGGGCTGAGGTCTCACGCATCTGCAGCCTCTGCAAGGTCTGAGCCAGGTGACACTGTGTTCAGTGACATGGTTCCCCTCGGTCTGCAAAGTGCTGCCTCAGGAGGGCACCGCTGGCTGTGCACGCCCTTGCCTTGCACATGTGAGGGGGTTTAGGCACATGGTCTTGCTGCAGCTGCAAGCAGGCCCTGGGGGGGAGGAGGGGTTTGCTCACCCCTGCCCCACAGAAACACACCAAGACTCAGATGGGGGGGGCTGAGAACCCAGCGGCTCCTGTCTGTCTGTCTGTCTGTCTGTCTGTCTGTCTGTCTGTAGATATCTGTGCTCGCCTCCTGCTCATCTCACCCCTGCAAAGCTGGCTTCATTGCCCACAAGGCCTCCCTAGCCTCACAGAGCAACACCCCAACGCTTCCCAGGAAGAAATACTCCAGGCAAGCTAAGGCCACTCATCTTGGGGCCTGCAAACGCAGCTCTCCAGGCTGGACCTGCCCCGAGACCTAGAGCCTGCGGGTACCTCCAAAGGAAGCAGAAACGGAGCCTGCAGCTCCACTGTCCCCCTGGGGCAGCGCAGAAGGGCTCCCAGCCATGACTCCCCATGCAGCTCGCCATCACCGCCCATGGGCACTCACAACCCAGGCGCCGGGGGTCAACCGTGGGCTCTCCTTGCCCGGCCTCTTCTGTCACCCCTGGTTTTATCACCCAGCGGGAACCAAGGACTCGCGGTAGCCACCTGCAGGGACCACTGGACTCTGATGGAAGCCTGTCCATCTGCCATGTGACCTTGAGAAGCAAGTTCCTCTGCGGACTCCCTGACTCATCTCACCACCTCCCCAGCCATCTGGGCTGGGAGTTTCTGTTCTCAGACAGCAACTGTCCCTGGAGGCTCCAGCACCATTCTAGGCCTGAAGCACTGTGTGCAGACGGAGGCCCCGGCTGGGAGCTGCGGCTGCTTTGTTATCTTATGGTTATTTGAAAACGTGCAAGTTTTCATTGTCCACCCCCCAGTCCAGCTACCGGGCGCTGAGATATGTCCAGCGGGTGATGTCCATGCTCAGAGTCTGAAAAATAGACACGAGGTTCCAAGGTCCAGCTCTTAAATCCCTCATCATCCATTAAACGCCTCTTGATTACTCTGTGAATCACTATGGTTTAAGGACACGATGCCTTAAAAATAGGTTGGTAAAAGTGTAGATTTAAAGACTTTTCCAGGATTTGTGTTACTTGATAGGTAATACTGGAGGGGAAATTATAGCTATAAATCTTCACCCTTTTAGGGCTCACACTGGAACCTGTGGGTGTAAATACAGTTGGCCATAAAGCAGGAGTGTCAGGAATGTGGGAGATCAGGGCTTGGGCTGAAAGGTTGCAAGTGACCACGGGAGTAATTAACTTGGGGGGGGGGAACAGGCACGTGGCAGCTGGCAGGATATGCAGCAGGGTGGGCAGCAGGTGGGCAGGAGGGAGGGCAAACGGCAAATGGGGTGCATTTCTGCAACAGACACATGGTGGCATCTCAGGGAGAGCTTAGTTTCCTGCAGCACCCCAGGAGGGGGCATCCCTACCCATTTTGCAGATGCTGAAACTAAGTCTCATCTAGTTCTGTTTGCCTCTGGTTTCTTTGACTCTTCATGTCAAGGTTGACTCTGTCCTTTCCATGTGGAAGGCGATGGACTTGCTTTCAATCCTTAGTTACTCATGAGAGTTCAAGTTTATGGAGACTAGTTGAAGAGACAACTGTGCTATCAGGGCTGATGACCTTGATCGCAGACCAGCAAGGAACAAGAAATGAAGTAGAAGGTTTTGGAACCTACAGGTTTGGCTTGGATTTGAACCTTGAACAGGTTTGGATTTGAACCTCTTTGAATGGGGTTATGAGCATTGTCTGGAGACTGAGAAGCACAGTGTGTAGCTTCTGAAGCTTTGTAAGGAATTATCATGTCTTATTACTATGAAGTAGATGTTGGGTAAACGTTGAGCTCCCCTTCTTGAGTCGCACGTATCACCCTCTGAACTCACACAGGCCTCATAGAACCAGACAACATCTTCCTCCACACGGTGCACGGGACTAGGCCACACACATAGTAGGACTTATGCCAAAAGTGTTAGTCAAATTTCTCCAGCAACAGAACCCACAGGAGACACACAGGTACGCTGGGAGGGCAGTGGGTGTGGGAAAAGACACAAAAGGGAAATTGATGATAAGGGACTGACTTGAATGATTATGGAGGCTGACAAGTCTCAGGATCCAGAGAGAGAGTCAGCAAGCTGGGACCCAGAAGAGGAAGTGTTGATGCTTCAGTGCAAATCTGAAAGCTGGAAAAGAACAAAGCCCCCACTGAAGCAGCAGGCAGGCAGAAGTTTTCTCTACTCACAGTAGGACCACCCTTTATGCTTTCAACTGATTGGGTAAGGCCCACCCACATTAGGAAGGGTAGTCTGCTTTATGAAGCCTGTTGACTTAAATGTTCAGCTCATCTGAAAACAGCAGAGTAATCTTAGATCCAATACCTGGGTCAGGCTAACTAGACCTAACACCCATAGTCCCAGTCAGGTTAGCATACAATGAACCATAACACGAAATAAATAAATGCATCCTCTTCGTGTGTTTCCCAGACCACACTGGGTGCTCTTGGCTGTCTCAGAAGAGCTCCTGCAGCTGGTATTCAGCATGTAGATTGATCTTATTAGCACCTTGGAGCTACTGGCACCAAAGACCCCCATTCTCTCCAGTTCCCTAATCAGTCTCACCACACCTGCTGCAGCCTCCTCCTGCCTCTAATTCTAAGCCTGGGCATCTGGTCTCTGCTCCTTCTCCTTTCTCTCTTTTCCAGGGAGGCTCCAAGCCCCACAGATTGGCTGCTTAATGTTCTCCTCAAAGTTAATTAAGGTTTTAAGATGCAGCTCAGTGTGAGTGTGGGAGAATTCTCAAGTTTCATCATTCTGAAGACCCTGAATTCCTTCACCCCAGACTCCCCCCTCACACTACTCCACAGCAATCTAGGGACTGCAATTCTCCTTTAGGGGTTAGCACACAGTATCAGCGGACCACTCTCCAGCACGTCTTCGTCAGAGCTCTCAATGTTGATGAACCTGAAAGACAACGCGATGGAAACGTAAACCAAAAATAGAAAGCATAAACAAAAATGCAGCAAGTTATGGGTCAAGGTTTCCAACCTGAGCACAGCTGACATTTGGGGCTCGATAATTATCAGTTGTGGGGGACCACAACATCCCCCATCTCTAGCCACCAGGTGCAGAAGGACCCTCTCCAGCTGCGATGGTCTGAGGCATTCTTGGATACCGTCCAAAGTGCCCTGGAAGGCATACTTGCTACAGCTGAAATCTTTGGCTTTGTGATATCAGTAAGTATTAGGGTGCAGATCTGAGCCTCAGTCTTTAGTTCTAGAGTCCTTGTGCTCCTGGCTGCTGAGTCTGGATCCCTATCTATTGCCAAACGCCACATCCCAGCAACTTTCAACTCACCGGTGACACCTGTTCCTTACCCCATTCATGGCAACCAAACAGATCAACCAGACATCACCAGTTATTGGGGGGCCCTTCCCCTGGCAGAGAACCCCTGGACCACCTGCTCCTTAGAGGGTGCCATGGTGCTACCTGAAACTGAACCCCCCTTTACCCTCGAGAAGCCAAAAGGAGCCAGACTCAGGCCCAGCCACCATCCTCCCTTAGCTGGTAAACAGCGGACCCAGAGGTCACACTCCCTGCCTCTCTCTCACTCCGCTGGAACTCACCTCCCAGGTCCCAGAAGGAGCGGTCTTAGAAGACTAAGCGGTGCTCCAGAGAGAAGAGCTGGGAGACAACCAGGAGAGGTCGGGGTTCGGATGGAGCCCAGAGGCCCTCATCAGAGATAGCTCGTGGGGGAGCAGGCCCGGGCCTGCCCCGGGCCCTGCCTCCACTGGTCTCGAAGCTCAGTGAGCTGGCACCAGGTTCTCCGGGTGCTGCCAAGTCTCAGCCAGCTGAGGCTGCCTCCCCAGCCGCCCTCCTCGCTGATTTTATGGAACCAACCACAGTGACGAATGGTCCTGCATTTGGATGGCAGCCCCAGCTCCGGTCACAGCTGAAACTCCCTGTCACCGCTGACATATGTGCATGCTGAGAGCTCCGGTGCGATTGGCCATCTGTCCAGGAGACCAGAGCCATCACCGGCATGGAAATTAGCAGTCGTGGGAGCCAGCTTCCCCCCACAGACACCTGGAGTCACGGGCTTGCAGACACAGCCCCCGGCTGCCCAACAGCCCCCGAAGGATCCCAGGTTCCCTTGCAGGTGGAGGGAGGGGTTGCGGCTGGTGGCTGGGAGCACACAGCCATCCCCCCTGAAAGCAGTGGGCAAAGAGACCCCCCCATCTAGGGGAGGAGGGCATAGGAGAAAGGGTCCATGGGATGACACTGTCGGGTCAGGAGTGAGTCCAAGCTGGACCCTGGGGGATGTGTGGTTTGAGTAAGTCCCTTTCCCTAACGCTCAAGCTGCTGCAGCTGGAAAATAAGTGCAGACTCCGAGTGTGGTGCTGATGGGGACCTGGAAACCGGCTGAAAGACCACTGGAAGGTGGTCTGCAGGATTCAGGAAGGGGAGTGTCCTGGCTGCCATTGCCGTGGCCCCTAAGTGGCTTGGAGAAGATGGAAAGAAGAGTCAGATCATGGCTCAGAGGGAAGCAAATTAATGAATGAAGCATCTCAGAAAGACTCAGAAACAAATGCAAGCAGTCGCAGGAGGCGTGGGGAGAGAAAGCACAGCATGTGATGGGGGAACTGTTAGCAGGATGAAGGAGTTGGTAGCAATAAAGAGCCATGCCCTACAGGACCGACCATTTTTAGGACAGTGGTCCCCATATTCCTGCCGCCCGAGGCCGTTGCAGCCTCCATAGTCTCGTGACATGTTACACCACCTGCATCCATCTTGCTCTGACTGCCTCTTGACCTCCATGTCCCTGGAACTTGATACAATCTCCTGTTTTGTTTGTTTTGGTCCCAAGCTAACATGCTACAAGACCCGCCTCAAACTCTGCTTCCCACATCAGCAAATCCGCCTAAGTCCTCAGACTGCTAACTGTTATCCCTAACACTAGGCAACGGAGAGTGGGCATCTTGCCCTCCTTAGACTAACACTGCTGGCCCTCCCAAGGTAACCCTGCCTCTGCTTCCTCCTGGTCCTTTCAGAGGCAACAATCCCAGCACAGACACAAGGTGTACTCTACAAACGGTACCTAAATTTGCTTCTTGCCATTGCCTCTACCTAGCTCCCTGTAAGAACAGAGGGAGCTGTTCCTTTTTCCCAGCTGTGTAATATTTCACCACAAGGCTGTATGCCATCCTTGGCTTGGCCCCTTTCCTCTTCTGCGACAATATGCACGTTGCCATTCTAAATACAGCAACACAAAGTCAGCACATTCCAGAAACCATTTCCCGTGCACTGCAGGTCAATCAGTAGCTATAGGTTTCTGAGTCATGGTGTCTACATTTATTCTCAATTTGTTAAACCAGGCAATGCACAGGCCTCAGCTGTCTGCACACAGAAGCAGCTGCACCATCCACTGAACGACTTCGCTTTCCCCTCTGAATATGTCTGTGCTTTTATTTACTTACTTTTTTTTTTTTTGAGGGGTATGATGTTGAGAGAAATGAACCGTGCCAGCAATTTATGAAAGAGCTGCTCTGAATTGTGGTGTGGGAAGGACCGCGGGGCACTGCTCCTGTCTCCGGCACCATATCCATCAGCCACCTCGTGTGGGATGTTCATGCATTTGCAGCTTCTAGGAGCCAGGGGCAACCCCACCTCGGGGGCAACCTCACCTGCCCAGAACAGAGCAGGCGAGGAAGCAGCAGCCACTCCCTCTCCTCCCCCAAAGACTCTGTTCCCTGACGTTGTCCCAGAGATAACCCAAGGCCCATCACCTACAGCAGACACCCGGCCTCCCAGAAAACCCACTCGAGCTGAGAGGTGCCACGGTGCGCTTGGAGGCTTGAAAGAAAACGAGATAAATAGTGAACCCGGTGAAGGTAATTTATCCAGCCCTGGCTACCTGCGTTCCCCTGGCGGGCAATCCCACATCTGCCACAAACAGAGAAGAAAGGCAAGATGGTAGCAGGCCCCGAGAGATGGCTCCAGGTCAACTTTATCAAAATGATAAAATGGCGCAGGCCGGGCAGCCCCCGGGGCGGACCTCCTGCGGTATTAGGGGGTGAGGGAGGTGATGCCAGGCCCTTCCTGGTGCATCCCCGTGGCATTGCCTGTGTCGCTGCTGATAGCAGTTTTATCAAGATAAATCTCGCGCTGCTCGGGAAGGATATTAATAAATTATCTAGTAATGAAAAATGTGAGAGGAACCAGACTCTTACATCAGGCTTGTGATGATTACTTTGATAGATGCACTGGCAAGATTTCCTCGACAAGGCAGAAATGAGAAACATGACACACAGACCTCTAAGGGTGACCTCGGAGGAAAACACAAGTTGCTGAATGATACAGAAGCGGGATGGGGAGAACGCGGCTGCGGGCGCCGCGTGTCAGCCACGGATGGATGGGCCCCGCCGAGCCGCTGATGGTTGACTTTAGTGTCAGAGCAGCGAGGGGAGGAGGAGGCGAGAGCAACTGAGGGAGCAGAGGCAGAAGCCGTGAGCCCCTGTGGGACAGAGCGGGGTCTGGGTTGGATCAGAGGAGGGTTGAAATCTGGCTCTTTCTTGCAAGTGGCTGCAATCGCCTCAGCCTGGTCTGTGGGCTAAGGGCATCATTCGCCCGCACTGGCAGGGAGGCTGGGGGTGAGCGAATTACAAGCGGTAGTGATCATGCAGTCCTGGGAACGAGGATATGCTGCCTACATGGCCGGGCAGATGCAGGGGGCTGCAAGGGCCACTTGAGGTCCAGAGTGAGTTCCTGCAGCCTGCGAAGGAGGGAGGAGCTAGGGTGCAGGCAGAGAGCTGGCTGTTCTCCTTCCTCGACCATGTTGTCCAGTCTGTGGTCTTGTCCTAACTTCTGGGGGTGCTAGCTGACACTGGGCATGACTACACCTCATGGGTGTCCATTGAGGAGGACAAGCCTCCAGGAGTCAGCAAGAATAAGTATGAGATGAAGAACTAGGAAGGTGAGACCAGGGAATCTCCAGGCTGGTCCCTTAGACAGGGAGGATGGTGAACGGTGACCGAGACCTAGAAATCTGCAGCATGGAGTGGAGTTGATGGCGTGGTCACAGAAGGAGCTCCAAGGTGCTTCTTTAAGGGCCACTGGCCACGTCCCAGGAACGCATGTGAGTCAGCAGAACTGCAAAGTGAAGCCTCGCCAGGGAAGCTGGGGAGGCGAGGGCCAAGTCCCTTCCCAGGCGTGCATTGCTGTAATAATGCAGTGAGAAGTCCCTGGCTTTCCAGCATCTGTTGCTCCCCATTTTAGCAACTGCTTCTTGACTCACTTTCAGACTGGCCTCTCCAACGCTCCCATTGATGTGTGAACGTTCAGCTGCACAGAGCTTGGGGGTGGGCCTCAGGCAGGCACCGCCAGGGGCACCTGGACCTGCTAATTCTGTCCACCAGGCCTTCCTGCTCCAGCTCACGACTGGCTCAAGGCTCCAGGAGGACGATGCAGCTTCAGAAACTGAAGTGGTGCAGGTGGATGGGGGGTAGGGAGAGTCTCCAAAGCATACGTAGCTGGAGCTCTGAGAGCAGAGCAGAGACAGAAATCGGAGTCTTGGTCTCTCCAGCAAAACATTCAAAATCAACGGGATCAACCGGGAACCCAGAGGACTTAAGCTCCAGCTGAGTTTGACCCAGGAGAGCAGGGTGAGGATCAAGAGGTCTCCGCTCTGGGGGCTGGAAGAGGGCTCTTCTCTGTTTTCTTTCATGCCTAATTACAATATATATACTAATTATATATGCATATATAACTACCTATATTTAATTAAATGCATATATAATTAATAGATATATACAGAAAAATGTGGCCCACATATTTGAGGAAATTTGAGACAAGGAGGCTCACAGGTGACCCCAAAACTAGAATGTGCACCAAAGCCCTTTGAAGGAAAACTACTGATGCAAACAAAACTACTGATATGCAAACAAAAACCTACGATTGTCTCACCATAAAAAATAGGCTAAACTATCATGAAGCAGAGGATAGGGGAGCTACTGAAGAAAGCAGAAATAAGCAGGAAGAGAAGAATTTCAATGGGATGTCGAGTATGACGGAGAAACAGGTAGAAATGTTAGAATGGGAAAGCAGATCCCTTTCAGGAAGGGATGAAGAATGGATGAAGAATGGGTGAAGGAGCTAAATTTTGTGCAGAATAAAGCAGGGGGAAAAATCACAGAGAAATGAAAGTCACAAATATCTGTAGGGGTTCATCAAGGGAGGAGGCAGCAGCACAGACCCAACCTCTTGGGAGGCTGAAGCTCACGGCAATGGGGCATTTACACAGCAGATATTGGCCAATGGTATCCATCAGTTGTGTGTGTGTTGAGTTTATGTGTGTGCACAAATGTGCATGTGGGAAGGTGTACATGTTGTGCACACATATGTATGTGTGTGCATATATGTACATACATTGCACATGTGACCTGTTTGTTAGACACCACCTGCCCCTCTCAGGATATAAACTCCTTGATGTAGAGATATGAATTGTGGGTTTTCTTTTTCCACTCTTGCACCCAGACCCAAGCCTTGCACAGAAGGAACCTCTAACAAACATTGATTTAATTAGTTCATTTAGTTAATGTCCCTCTGTATAAGCCGGGAAGCTGAGGCTCACAGAGGTGGTCACCGGCTTAAGGCGACCCAGGTCATGGCCAACTGAGCTGAGATTTAAAGCCCCTCTCGAACAGAAGCCCTCCACACCACCGCAGAGGTCAAAATTCACTCAACTTCCATCCACCCATTCTATGGGACACAGAGGGGAAGAGGCCAGCAGGAATCCCCAGGAGCCAAGGGCCAGCCTCCCCCAAAAGCATCAAGGACACATTCCCTCTGCCATGTGTTGGACAAAAGGCCATTCTCTCCAGTCAGCTCTACCTCACTGGGTTGCGCTCAGACATGTCTGACCTCCAAAGAGACAGGAAAGCAGATTCAAGCCGCCGGCAGCCCTCAGGGAGGGGCAGGTAGCTGTGGGCAGTACCTCCAACTTGCTGGGGGGAAGCCCGAACCTGGCCCCAAGTCTGTGCTGTTCTCCCAGGAGGCTTGTGATGAAAGGGCTCCTTTGGTGCCAAGGCTCCGTGATCAGGCAGGTGCAGACCTGCGTTGGCTACCAAAGACTCCCAAGTCGTAATTCTGCGTCATTATGCTTCTGTCTTTTATGTTCACTGGAGGGTTTTGGGGAGGGGGGGGCATAAAGGAAGTGGAGAAGGGGTAGATAACAGCAGCATGTGCATCACTTGGGCGGCAAGTTGTTGATGAAGAGTCAGAGATCTGGTGCTATTCATTAAGCTCTTAATGTGGAGACCAACCAACCAGCTGGCAGGGGCAGGGCCAGGCAGTGTGCCAAGGGCCAGTGTCGCCTCTCACGCCCAATGCAGGTACAGTGCACGGCTACTGACCCCACTGTCAGGTGACCTTGTCGGTGCTGAGCGCCTTGCCAAAGTCATGTCACAAGCAATGGCAGCAGCAACCCAGCCACCAGCACCCACTGCGTGTGGGGGTCATCGTTGGTGTCACTGTAAGAGCATGATCCAGGCTGCTCAGAGTGGAGTAAAGGCTTCCGGAAAGAATCGGAAGACTTGGCACCCTGTGGTTCAAACGGTGATTCTCAGTGTGGGGTGGTGATGGCCCTAAGGAGACTTAAGCTTGGTGGTGTCTTGGGACATTTTGGGTTGTCACAATGGAGGGAGGTAGATGCCACCAGTATTGAGTGGTAGAGACCAGGGAGGCTGCAGCTGCTAAACCCCCTATAATGCCAAGGGAGCCCCACCACAGAACCCCACACCTCCAAGTGTCAACAGTGCCCAGGTTGACGCAGTGGGTAAGCAACCATTTTGTTTCTCTCTTCCTAGAAATAATCTCCCTGAAGAGGAGGAAGTCGAGCCAAGAACTCAAGGCATTGATGCTGGCATTTCAGGCACCCATTGGGGAGAGGATCAGAAATCTCAGAATCCCACTCTCATCCTCTTGCAAATCTTCCAAACTGGCTTCCAGATCTGTTTTCTGCACCCACATATCACTCCCTCTGCCTTCCCCCAGTTGCCAGCTGAAAATTCGTATGAATCTGAGGGTTTCATCAAAAATACTATATGTAGTGGTTACTTGAAAATGCCTACGTTTGGCCTTGCTTGTTTCAGTTAAGAGTTAACTCTAAGCTGTCTTAAAAACAAAAAGAAAAAATCTTTAATGTCCTTATTAACAAAGTCATATGTATTCATTGCTGAAAATGTAGAAAATAGATGCAAACAGAAGCAAATAAAATTCTACAGCAAACTCATCACTCAGAAATAATTGTTTCTAATATTTTGGAGAATGGACTTCCAGTCTTTTTTTTTCTATAAATATATATGCTAATGAAATTATTCAAATTGGTTCTGCAATAATCAAGAGGTAAGTACATTCTGGCAAATAATAATAATAAAGGCAATAAACAACAGCAGCAACAGTAGCAGGAAATGAGCTTACACTGGAACCACACAGATCTCATGCAAGAGACTGTTCTCAGTCCTTTACATTTATGAGGTCACTTAATCCTCTCACCCATCCCAGGAGGTGGAAGCTGTTATTATACCGATCTCCAATTCTTGTGTGTCCTATCCTCCAAACTATTACCAACAAGCAACTAACTCTATGCTGGCTGCCAGCTGAATGTGCTACAAATGGACTCAGTTCTGACTCTACCTGGGGGTGGCATCAGATTCTACAATAAAGGGCTCAGTCTCAGCAGCCTTCCTCTCCCTCCCCTCACTTTAGATGCCAATTGCAAGTTCAGACTTTAAATCACAAGTTCCCAGGACCTCCTATAGGGTTCAATTAATTTGCTAGAGTATCTCACAGAACTCAGAGAAATGTTTTACTTGCTAGGTTACAGGTTTGTTCTAAAAGGATATGTCTCAGGCAAGTCAGGTGGAAGAGATGCAGAAGAAAGGGGACAGAGCATCCACACCCTCTCCTCAGATGCCATCCTCCCCCATCACCAGAGGTCCTCCAACACTGCAACTCTGAATCTACTCCTATGGAGTTTTTATGAGGCTTCCTTACCTGAGTATGCTTGACTAAATCATGGGCCATTGGTGGTGGAGCTCAATCCTCGACATCCAGGGAGGGACCGAAAGTTCCAACCTTCTGATCACTTTGTTGCATCCCCTGGCAACTAGCCTCCAATCAATCAGAGGTGATTCCAAAAATCACCTCATTCACATAGCATAAGACACTTCATCTCTCTCAATGCTTAGGACATTCCCAGGGCTTGAGAGCTGTGAGCAAGAACGGCAGATGGAGCAAGAGAGACAGAGAGAAAGAGAGATGATGGATGGAGAGTTAGATGATAGGCAGGCAGATAGGCAGATAGATATATCTTACTATAAATGGCAGCACCACAACAAAGACCATAATCAGAGAGAAGCAAGTTCATATGTAGCAGCTCAGGAGTGCACCTGAGGTCAGAAGTTCATGTAAGTGTCCCTTCTCATCCCCCACTACCCTTCTGTTGCTTCTTGTTTCTCTATACCAAAAACTGTCTTCTGTAGCTGCTGTAACGAATGACCACAATCTGGATGGCCTCAAACAACAGAAATGTGTGCTCTCAAGTTCAGAGACCTGAAGCCAAAGTCAAGGTGTCTTTGAGATCTAACACCCTTGGGAGGCTAGAGGAAGACTCCATCCCGTTCCCTTTCAGCTGCAGGGAGCTGTCAGCATTCCCTCGCTTATGGCCACATCCCTCTCTCCACATTCTCACATCACCTTCTTGTCCACAGACTCCTCTAAAACTTCTATCAATCCCTGTTCCTTCTTGCATTTCTTGTCTTCTCCTTCAGCTTCTTAACCTCTGCTGTGCTGAGTCCTCCAACCTGCAACTCCCACACTGTAAGCTCACTCTGCTGTCTACATTATCTCTATGTTGTCTCTGGGTCTTAATTTTTGAAGACTGAATTGTTTTAAGAACAATTCAGGTTGTTCTCTCACAATGTCTGTTTCTCCTCTTCAGGTAACTAAATACTCACTTTCCAGAGTGAAGATGGGGAACTATTATATAATTGCATTAATTGGGAAGTGAAAAGGGAAGCAGAGAAATATGACAGAAGGAAAAAGAAAATATCTGTTTTTCTGATCAATGAGCCCAGTTGGCCAAGGAAAAAGACATTAAACCAACTTAGCCCCAGTGTTAGGGGCCCTGCTATCCCAGCCTTCCCTTTAACACCACTGTGGAAGGAGAAATAATTTTTGGCAGGAGAGAGATTACATATTGAACAAGTAAGTTCTTCCAAGAAATGTTTCTTCCTCAAGCTTCCTCATCTCTAATCCTCAAACCTCAGAGATGGACAGACAGGCAATTGGCTAGTTTTTCAAATCACTGAGGTATGCCCTTTAATTTGGGGAAGCCAAAGAGATCTTCAAAGGATCCCTTCATGAGATGGCATTACCATTCTTCTTTTGGAGTCTGGGTGCCCTCAGTGACACAACATAGCAGAGAGGGTAATGAAACAACAAAAAGAAGTTGCTGAGATAATGGGTCTGAACTCCAGATACAGCCAATGAGGATATCATTTCTGACTTGCACTGTATTGCAGAACAGGTTCCACATCCAACCTCAATCAAATATTTTATACATACACATATATCTTTGTGCTTTTGAAAATTAGAACATATTTATATCTTAACTGGTATTAAGTTTACAGTGTCGGAGGTTTCATTTGCATAATAAAATGCTATGCAAGAGGAGATGAGGGTTAATCGAAGGGTTTTATCACTCTTTTTAATTATCTTCATTATGCCAGAACAAGATGTAAATTTTAATTCTACCTAACAAGCTAGCAGATTCCACCAAACTTTGGATATCCTAATCATCTGTCACTTTTAATGGGCACAGATGCCAGTGATTTTAGCAAACTGAATGTCCTAAATGTTGTAAGCTTTATTAATCTGATTGATGTATCATATAATATAATTTAGCCATAATTAACGTTAAACATAAGATCAGTAGGAGCACCCCAGACGGAGGCTCCTTTGAACCTCAAATGTGCCCCCCTTCTATTTCTTTCCCCATTCTGCTCATCATCAGCTTAGTTTTGCAATTCTTCCCTGTTCACACAGCCTCTCTTCTTTTCTCCTCCATCAAATCTGTACCATAACTTGCCACTCACATGCAGTTATTTTTAAGTGACCCACCAGCTCTCTAGGCTTCTAAAAGGATGCAGTGATATGTTATCAGCCCACAGACACAAGAAGGATTTTCAGGGGCTGGTTAGTGGGGGGTGTCTACATGGGGACAGGGTTTATCTGCAAAAATCATCACAGAGAAGCCAAATGGAGCCTCATCCCAGCCTGAGTGATCAGAGGCTGAGCACGCAAAGCACAATTACATTGCTACATTGCTGAGAGAAGCCAAAGGGCTCTCTCTGGGCGACCTGAGATAAGCAGTCATGCAGAACTAGGTGGCTGTCCTGTCTGTAGTATCTGAGAGCTGAGTTGGTGGGAGGTAGGGGCAAAACTAGGAGATCTGGAGTTACATCCAGAGGGGCATGATACTCCTATATCAATCATACCCTCCATCTGATGATACCACAGTCTACTTAAACATTGTCAAGGCATCCGTTTGCCATGTCAAGACACACTTGCAAGATTCTCCATGGTCCCAGCCTTTCCTCACCTTCATGCTCACATCTACTGTTTTCCATCCAGGGACTTAGTTGTCATTCTCCAAACATCCTTAGACCATTTTCTTTACCAATCCCTCACCTGAAAACTTCTTCCTGCTTCTCTGCATTCTGGTTCATTCACTCAGTCCACGGTGGGTACCTCTGAGATCCTGCCTGAGGGACCCCCACCCTCTGGTGTTCAGGGTCTTGTGTAATCTGAGGTCACTGCACACAGAGTAATTTGCTTCTATCTGATGGAATGTGGCAACATTGTGGGATTGTCACAACCATGATCTGGCTGCAAATATTTGTGACTTCCATCTTTCTAGTTAACTCTGTAATACTTTATCAGTTTGTTTGTATTTAAATTTGAGTTTACAGGCCCCTGTGCAAGAAATTGAGAGTGAACTCTGACCCAGAATCCAGGGAGGAAGGAGGTGAAAGCCTCAACTCAACTGTCCATGAGGAACTTAATCCTGAGAAATTCAGAAATTTAAAAGCAGATCCATCTCCAGCTGAGCCTTCAGATGAGACCACAGCCCAGTAAAACTCTAGGAAAGAAGTCTCAGCTGAGCCATGGCCAGACTGCTGACCCTCAAACTCTAAGCTAATAGTTGTGCGCTATTTGAAGATACTCCGTTTGGGGATGATTTGCTATGAAGCAATAAACAACTAATACAGCATCCAATATGGGGCTCAAATGTCAACATTATCTTTTGGTTAATAGAGGTAATGATATACACTATTTATCAGCAGGCACTTAATATCAAGAGTTTGTCCTTAAGGAGGAGTTTATTAAGTGCCCAAATCATTAGATTTTTTTTCTTAGTAATCCATCCATACTGTTATAAAATATTCAGGAGATATAATAAGTCACAGAGATCTACTATATAGCAAAAAGCCCAGAGTTAATAATATTATATTGCATACATATGTTTGCTAAGAAAGAGCAGCTCTTATGTTGTTTTTATCACAAAAATAATTATACTAATAAGTAAGAAAATAGGAAACATTTGAAGGTGATGGTAGGTTTAAGACAGATTTTGATGGCTTCACAGGTGTATGATCATCTCTAAACTTACCTAGTTTTAAATATTAATTATGTACAGCTTTTTGTAGGTCAGTATACATTTTTAGTACTCAGGAAATGGTAGGTAATTCCATATAACAGGCTGGGAAATGCCTTCAAGAGTGACAAAATTTAAGGGCAGGAAAAATAGTTTCAGTTCATAGAAAACTTGAAATGAAGCTCGAAATGGGGGGGGGGGTTCCTCAGAGCAAAAGCATCATGAATATTGTCAGGCTTTCTGATAGTATGTTTGTCTGCCTGCCTTTCAGCCCTTCGCCTGTATAAAGAGTAAAGTTTGGTAGCCACCACAATCTCTTCCTACCAGTAAACTGAAATGAGAGTTACAGTCTAAACTATTACTCTCTGAGCTATATAGCAATTCAAACTCTGGGACCTCAGAATAAGACCTTATTTGGAATTTGGGTCTTTGCAGATAGAGTTAAGATGAGGTCATCAGGGTTCTCTCCCTCATTCAATAAGACTGGTGTCCTTACAAGGGGGGAAATTTGGAACCAGAGATAGATTTGCAGAGAAAGACAATGTGATGGGATCATAATGTGAAGAGGTGTAGGATGAAAATGGCTATCTCCCAGCCAAGGAGAACCTGACTCCTGGAACAGAACCTTCTCCAGCACCTTCCTTCAGAGGGAGCAGGGCTCCAGAGCTTTGAGTTTCTGTTATTCTAAGCCACAGGTTATGGTCAGCTGTTAAGCACAGTTAATAGCTACTTTCCAGCCTCCCTTGCAGCTACATTAGGGCACATGATTGAGTGAGGTTAAACCATTAAGGAGCACCCAAGGCGTGAACCAGGCAAAGGCATACCCTAACATCCTTCTTCGCTGTGAGACTGGTACCCATCTGGGCACCAAGTGTCCTGGTTGCATTGTCTGTGAAGGCAATTGTGTTGCCCTCCGTCATTTCTCTCTGTCTCTGGAAGCTCTCCATTCTCTGCGTGGGGAGTGAACTAATGAACTCCATTCATTACCTCAGCACACAGCAGTTGCACTTGCTTGCAGCTGATAACATAGCTGCTCCAGAGAAGGTTCCATAAAAGGTTTGCAAGTGACCCTGCAGCACTGGGCAGAGATGCGGACGGGGTGTCATCTGGCTCATGGAACAGGGGAGAGGTCTAGGCTGTGCACTGGGAGCAGGAGAGACCCTGAAGGAGAAGGAGGGTGCACCAGGTAGTGTGTGAGCGTGTGTGCATGCACAGGACCACCAAGCTCCCAAAGTGAGAGCAGCCACTCGTGTCGGCGGGGGTGACCCGCAGTCGCCTGCCGACGCTCACTAAACAGTGTGTTCAGGCTTCAGCGGTGCCGAGCAGGGCAAACGACAGTTTCCTAGTTTGAAAAATGAGCTGCTTCACGCGCCTGGCGCTAATGCCTTTCTCAGAGAAACTTACATCTTGGAAATGTCATGACACATTGCAATCACGGAGAACACAGTCGCTGTAATTGGGAGTGTTTCTTCAAGAGCAGAGCAAGTCCAAGAAGATCCATGGCGCGGGACATAATTTCCTGCAACAATGGCAGGTGGGGGAGCAGCCTGGGGAGCAGGCTTCAGTTCTGGCTGGGGGAGCATGGTGCTGGGGCTTTTCCTGCAGAATGAACTTGCTTTGGAGCTCAAAAGGGCTTTGGGGACAGTGCTGGGTACAGACTGGGGCACATTGGCTGTCTGACTTTGGCCACACCAATACATGGCTCTATGACTAAGTGCCTCCATCTTTCAGATGGGAATAACGTCATGTAATGTCACAGCATTGCGTCACCTGCACCATGCTGATGAGTTCCAGCTCTTTGTGCTGTATTGCATAGGTGCTACTGATACAGGGTAGGGATGCAGTAAAAATTGTATGGGCACCATACAATTTTGGAGAAGTGTGGTAGGTGGGTGGAGTCTGAAAGAACCGAGAGAAAATGGGCAGCGGGAAGAGAGGGTATATAAAAAGGGAGGAGCAAAATAAAAGAGAGATAAGAATGGCGGGCTGAGAGAACAGGCCCACGTGGCCTGGCCAGGGGAAGCCCCCTGGAAGAGTGAGCTGGTGGTGGCGAGGAGCCATGGTGGGACAGTGGCCTGCAGAAACATAGCCGGCATGGAGTCGGACTAGAACTGGAGGTCAGGAGTGACCAGGGGCTGCTGAGGGCAGGCCTGGGGAGTGTGGCCAGACACCACCAAAGGCGGGCCTGGTAAAGGAAGCTTGTGGAGCCGCAACAGGCAGCATATTCGGAAAGTTGGTTGGGGATCAGCATTTCTTGAAGCAGTTTGAAGAGCCTTGGAGAAGCGGAGCAGCTCGGAACAGAGAAGAAGCGAAGAGAAGATGCTGGAGAAAGACTGGACTTTGCAGGAGAGCCTACCTCTCAGGTTTGGAGGGGCAAAGGGGTACCACCAGGGACTGGTGTTTGGGACTTTTGGACTAAACGGTGATTAGGGTGAGATAACTCACCACTTGTGGCTTTGAGGGCTTTTCATTTTCCCTGCTGAATTTCCTTGTTAATAAATCCCTCGTTAAACTGCTTCTGTCTGGCAACTGCTAAGCATGGGTGGCACGAACCTGAGGGAACCTGGCTGACAGAAGCCGCATTTTAAAGGGTGCTGCTGTTTTCATTGTGGCATGTAGGTTGGAGGCTTCTGCCATTTCGACCCAATTTCACTACCTGCCCAGGATGTCCCATGCTCTCCTCTATCAGCCGACTTAAAACACACAGGAAAGCACAAGATGCAGACCATAGTGACCACCCATGAAAGAGAAGGAACTTGGGCAGAGGCTACGTATCTCATCTGAGTTCCAGCACTAGGGTGTAACAATGCCAAGATCTGAACGCAGCCCGTGTGGGCCTGAAGTCTAGATCCACAAGAACCCAAGATTGGCCTTCACAGCAGACAGCATCACACCATGGAGAGGACCACGTGTGAGTGACTGTATCACGGTGATAGAGCTCTGCTGATATAGAGCATTGCTGATAGACAGCACTACTGAGAGTATAAGGGGCAAGCGTAAAGGGCCAAGAATGACCTGGTGGGCGAATCCTCCTGCACCCTTCAGTAATCAAAAAATAGATCCCCATCAGGACCAGAAGGAGTTGATTCATAGAGTGGACAAAATGGAAGATGGAGAAAGAGAGAAAGAGGAGCAAATACTCCCTGGCAGCACGTGGTGAGAGGTTGTCTGTTCTACCCAGGTAACATCCATTCAGCAGAGACCAGTATCCGAACCCAAGATGCACGTGGCAAGATGGAGGCTGCTCAAGACTGGAGTTCAAATAGAAGCCCAGCTGCACAGAGGGCACTGCCCATGCAGCGGAGGCCGGAGGGCAGGAGGACCAGCCCACGCAGATGAGAACAGAGAGCAGGAGCTGGAACTTCCACATGGTGAAGAAGGGAGAATCTGTTCACTGGTGGAGTTTTTAATGTCCCCACAGCAGTTCCTGCCACCCCTAGTTCCCAGCAGCCCACTCAGGACACAGGTAAGCAGAGTTGAAGCCCACCCACCAGGCTCAGATGTCTCTCTGCTTCTTCTGCTCAACTGTACCTGCCGCCGGAAGCTTCTGAGGCTCACAGCCCCTGGTACTGCAGTGGTTTGGCCAAGGGCACCACCCAGCTGCCCAGGGGTGGAGGAGGTGTTCCTTGGCCCTCCCAGCCCATCAGGCCCTTCCTGCTATAGTAGAACAAGAAGGCTGAGCCTTCTTTAAAAGAGTGCACATTAATTAAGTCATGATGCCTGCACGTGGTGGAATATTAGGTAGCTGTGAAAAATGACAAAGCATGAGAGACCCCAGTAAGGCGAGGTCTCCAGGAAATACTACTAAGTGTGCAGCTCACAGGCAAAGGGGTAAATGACTTGGTGCATTTTATGTAAGAGGAGAAAGCAGCTCTGTGTTCCAGACGTTACTTCAAGGTGCGGAGCCAGGAAGAGGCTGCCACTTGGGAACAAGGCCTCAGGCATACTTAGTTAAGCCTTCCTCCCCTTAGTTATTAAGGAATCACTGAATGTCTTGCATGCTAAAAATTTAAAAGCGCATGAGTGAAATGAGAGTGGATCTTCTACAGGAGATAATGCTGCGTGAGCTGGAAGAACAACAAAATTAACGCTAAGAACCCTACACTACTACCCCTGTGCCCAGCAGGCGTCTATAGGCCTCAGCCTACCATGTCAGTGATCGAGGAGTTAAGGCATGTGTTTCCCATCTCAAGGGTGGGAGCCTTGAGACCCCATGTGGCTAGATTTTGCAGGAGTATCTGGGAAATAAATGGCCACGTTGGGTTTAGATTCAGATGGACAATTGGCAGAGGGAACCCTGGTTCCTCCCTAAAAAGACGAGAAAGGAACATCCATTTAAATATCTGCTCCTTTGGGCTCCTATCACAGACGGAGAAAAGAGCACAAAGATGTTCTAACAAGATAATGTAAATATTAACATTCACGTTAAGAGGTTCAATTACCTGGAAGCCCTCATTTCTAAAGGCCAGCCTGCTCCGGTCTGCGTTCTCCAAAAGCGCGGTAACCTTTTCCATGAGGAAATTATGTGACTGAACCTTGCCTGCAAGGACCCTGGCTTTCTGGGCTGCCATCTGGGGCATGAAGAGGAAGGAGACTCGCCAGCAGCCCGTGACCTCCCAGCACGTTGCAGCCAGGCCCTGGGAGGCCTGTCCACCTGCCTGCCCACCTGCAGCCATCAGCACAGAGGCTTGGAACAGAACAACTCGGCGTCCAGCTCTCTGGTAGAGAGGGAGCTCTGTGCAGGTGATGCAATGTCCTTCCAGCTCCTGCTTGAAGCTGTTGCCAAGGGTGATTGGCCGCAGCAATCAGCGTTCATTCATGGATGCTAGAAATTGCAAGCAGGTGGGTGTGTTGTCTTTGGCATTTATCTGTAATGTTGGCAATACTTGCTTCTGCCTTTCAGAAGGAAGGGTTGATAGACACAGGATAGATGGTTTAAAAAGTTTAGAGCAAGAAGCTGTGGTCTTCCACACCATGGAGCGTTCCTCAGCTGTGAGGAAAGACGAAAGGCTGCTGTTTACAGTGAAGCAGGAGGAGTCTGAGTTCTGTGAGGTAAAGTGAGTTGGAACAACAGAGACACACAGCAGGCATTTACACAGCAGGCTATCCAACAGAGCAAGCGGTTATAAAGACTCCTGAACACTAATAAATAAAGTCGTTGGGCTACTGAGGTTAAGAGGGAGGGGGGGTCATGAGGGTGTGAGGATGGTGATGGGAAAAGTAAATAAAGACAAGTAAGAATAATATGACTGCGTCTGCCAGGTTTGGCACTTGCCAGGTGTGACCCCAGGACCAGCCTTTGCTTCTAGAATCAACCAACTCCTGTGAAGTGGCTGCAGGAATTCCTATCCTGAGCTCGTTTTAGGCACCTTCTGTAGCTTATTTATCTCACTAACTCCTGTGCTATCTCACTAACCCCTGTGCTTGCACATAGTAGGTGCTCAGTTAAGGGAGGGTAATCAGAATTGTGGTGATAAATATATTTATAGCAATGTGACTTTATACAAATAATAAGTATAATTTACTTTGCAAAAGCTCCCGATGAGTATTCCTGGCACATAATAGGCATTTAATAAATGTCTGCTTTCTCTCTTCATGTGTATGTAACCTCTCATTTGTGTGTTAGAAAAGGCCACGACCAATACACAGACACCTCAAATGCAGCATCAACCCCTACCACTTCTAAAGTCACTCTCCCTGTAATTTTCCCACTTCAAGCTAGAAAAAGCTAGTGCAAAAAGCTAGAAAAACAAAACTTGGCTTTCTAATTACAAAAGTTAAAACACAACGGAAACACATTTTTGAATCCTTTGATGGTTTTCTAGCCAGAACTATCTTACTAGGTAGATAGATCAGCTATCACAAACCCGGTGCAAATGACACGTTTTCTTGACACAAGATGATCCTTGTTACTTTTCATAAACTCTGTTTCACATCTTACCTTATCTAAAGGTAGAATTCCTAGCTTTTTTTTTTTTCCTTTTTCAGATAAAGCTTTTTAGGTCATTTTCCACCACGTTGAGGTGGATTTGACTTTTTAATGTCTTCTTTTTTTCCTTAGTATGAAAGTCCCCTCGTCCCCTCTCCCCCTTACTTTTCATCAGTACGCTTAAGCCATGGCCATTTCTTAGCTTAACTGATATATTTACCCCTTTGTGTGTCATTTTTGCTTATTCTTTCTCTCTGCTTTGTGTTGTTTTGTGTTTGGGGCAGCCTTGAAATTTCTTTTGTTATTTTGATCTAGCCTATGTGAATTACATGAGGTGATTATGTAAATTTTCCAGGGATGTGAAAAGCATACACCTCAATTTTTTCACCCTGTTGTTGGCTAATACTAATTTTCTCAAGAGCATCTTTAAAGCTCCATTATGAAGCATGATCCCACTCCACAGCGGCGTGGTTTGGCGAGTCAGTGCTGGGTGTCAAGTCTGACCCTGTAGGAGAGCAGTCTCCAGAGCCTGGGTCCTTCATGCCTTCCCCAACCAAAGTTCCAGCCCTGAGAATCACAGCACACACTCAAGTCACTTTTGAACAAAAACGGAATTTCTTCATCTTGGATTTTGCGGAGATGATCTGAGAGTTTAGACCCAGGTGGGGCTTATGCTACTATTTCCAGAAACCTTTCTTCGGCATCTTGTTTCTGGCCGTTTTGTATAATTTTATAACCATACTTAGAATTATCCTCCTCCCACTTACCAAACGCCACCTAAACTCTCACTACCTCAAATTCTGCTTTTAGACAAGAGCAGGTGTTCGTCTTTCTGCAGGAAAAACCTCCTCTTAGAAAGCAGAGTTGTCTTGGCCTCTAGAAGATCTAGGAAGGAAGGGGAGGGACAGCAAAGTTTCCTTGAGCTCATTCCATGTTGCAGGGATTTGTAGCTGAGGCACTTGATGAGTAGATATTAATCTTGTGCCCACCTGGTGCCGGTGATCATATAGAGTGCCAGTTTAACACAGATGCCAGTCAGGTGGCTACTGGATGCCACATGCTGGGCTAAGCACTGAAGACATACAACTGACTGGGCAAACAGAGTTGATGCCACAAGATGCTTATGCACCCCCGGGTAGTTCAACCCAGTGCCAAAAAAAATAAAAACAAGAAAACCAAAACCGTGTTGATCATTTTAAGCAGTTTTAGGAGCACAGGCAGCAAAACACCATCTTTCCCCTCCCCCCCAAAAGAAAGTTCCAGAAACTCCAGAAAGTACCAAATACCTTCCACTGAAAACTGGGAAAGGGATATTCTGAGTCTGGTGCTCAGGTACATCATTTTGAAAGACAAATTACCAGTAATCCAGTTAAATTTTAAATAGCATTATCTAAATGAAAAATATCAAAGTGTGAGATATCCCAGCAAGAATAGCTCCAATTTCCTGCCTGGATGCTAAGTAAGGAATAGACTGTTTAATATCATCTTGATAACATTTTTATAGGTTCATGTTGGCCCATCAGATTGCAATTTGTCACCTGCTATCTGACAATTTTCTAATTCCTCATCACTTTACAGTATAAAATAATAGGCACAGAATTGCACGGCTTTTTTTTTAATAAGAGAAAGGTAGAGTGGGAGTGAGGGGCTTTATTTCTACCAAGTGATGTTTTTCCCTGGTTAGAATAAGAATGGTTGTCAATAATTCAAACACAATATGGTATTTCATTTCACTTTTTCCACTGAATTAATTGGTGAAAGATAACACAAAATGAATCAGAAAATCCCCAAAGCTCTCTTTCCCACTCCTCCCACCCTCCCCAAGGAGAGTGTGGGGAAGAAAGAAGTAAGCAGATGCAGAAATGGCAGTACAGGGGGGTAGGACATCGGCATTAGGAGGTCCTGGTTTTAATCCAAGCTCAGACATGACAGCAACTTGACCTTGGACATCTACCAAGGTCACTTACTCCTCATCACTGAAAGCAGGGACATGATTCTTACAAAAGCCATTCTGTTGTTTGTTGAGGCAACACTGATTGAGAACACTAGGTATATGTTGGGTGGGTAGGGTCACACTTCTGCAAATACATTGCACATCACACCCACCATCACAACCCTCCACCACAGCCCACTGCAGCCTCTCCCCCTCTTGCCCCACCCCCACCCTCCACCTGCAACGGACTCAGTTCTACAGTCAGAATCCACTTAGGTTCTTAGGCCAGCTGGGAATAAGGTGAGGCTCTCCTGAGGGGCGGGAAACAGTAAAGCAGGATTCATTAGATGGCAGGTCTTAATTAATAACCCAGTGTTAGGAAGGTTTCACTTGCCTCTCCCCCTTGGACATCCTGAGCTTCCTTCCAGGACTCTTCCTGATGGTTCTCTACATCTCTACACTCTCCATCTCTATACTCTCCTGCTCTTCTCCTCTGCCGTATCCTCTCTTCTCTCCTCTCTTTCCTTTGAGTATTCCCAGATTGGATACACAACCCTCCTCTCTACACCATCTACATGCACTCTCCTGATGACTCTATCTAGACTTGCACACCATCATATAAGTGCTGATAGTGCAAATCCAGGTTCCTAGCCTAGAACTCCCTTGTCAACATCCCCACCTCTAAATCTGATGTCACCACTCAACATACGCAAAACTAAACTCTGGCTCCTTCCCACAAATTCTTCTGTAGCAGTCTTCCCATCTCAGTTGATGGGGTCCATCCTTTAAATGTTCCAAAAAAAAACCTTCCAGCCATCCTTTCCTATCAAGCACCCCACAGGAAATCAACCTGTCAGGAAATCCATAGCATCTGCATCTTGATGTAGCTCTATGAAGAAACAAGAGATTCAAATGAAACTAGAAAGGGGGTGAGCAGCTCTTGGGTTAATTCTGTTGCCTGTTACCCAATCACACATCTTGCCTTTTTCTCACAGGTGTCAGTTGTGATGAACTCAATGGCCAGTCTGAGGGTGTAACCATCATGTGCCTGTTTGGTTACAGAAGAGTGACTCTTTCTCTGCCATCATCAGCCAGCGGAGAAAGGGAATTCAGTTACCAGTGCATGACAGAGAACCACCATTGTCCATCGTGTCCTTGCAACAACCCAAATGTCCAAAACAGAAGAATGGATGAAAAAGACGTGCTCTATATACACAATGGAATATTACTCATCAATTAAAAATGACAACTTTGATGAATTTGAGATAATATGGATGGACCTAAAAGAAATCATATTAGCAGAAACAAGTCAGAAAGAAAAACACAGAATTCACATGATTTCACTAATATATGGGACATAGGAAAAACACAAAAGACCAGGAAGAAAAGTCAAAACAAGCTAACAACCAAACTAAAGCATACAACTGGGGTGGGGGATGAGTGGGAGTGATTAGAGAAAGAAAATGGTGGGTGAACCCCGGGGAATATAAAGATGTGATATAAATATATACATTTTTAAAAAATAAATAAATAAACTTGGCTTAGTCACAAAACACTAATATTTATGCCCTTAACCTCTTACAGTTATTTCTTGAGCAGTAAAGCTGAGACAATACTGAAGGATGCTGTGGACTATAAATGACAAGGTCTACTCAAAACATGTAGAGCCATGCTGAGTACAATGCAGTTAACAAAGTTTTACCTAACCTCCTTCTCCTGCCTGCATTTAAAAATATATGTCATATTAAACATGTAGACCTAATTCAATCTTTTATAAAAATATGGAAAAATAAATTTAATTGAGCACACACACATACACACACACACACACACACACACAAGAACCACCATTGTCTAGTGGCCATGTGACTCTAACAGCATCATCAATAAGCTGGGAACTAGAAAGGTACCAGCCATAGTGAACAAGTCTCACCTCTATCCCTTCAACCTTTTACAAACAGTCCCAAATAACAGATGATCATTTACTAGGAAACAGAGCAGGAGAGAGCTGTCCTTTGTGTATTTCAAAAGCTAAATGGGTGTGTGTTGCGTATGACTTTTGAAAACAATTATTCCAATTATTATATCTACTGATTTATACAAGGTAATATGAAAGTCTTTCACCTACCTTGTTTCAATTAATTCTCTGGCTCATTGACAGTGAAAGCTTTTAAGGCATTGCTTCCTTCCTTTTGGCTTGACATCAAGAAACTCAGAGCTAGATGTGGAACTCAAACCAGTAACCAGGTCAACCTTCCATTTATGCCACCTGTCTCTGTACTTTCATAACACTCATTTTTAGGCAGACGTGGATATTAATAAGATAATTACATTTTAATTAAATACAGAATAAGAGATTTCCAGAATAGTTCTCTTTCTACCCACTTGTGATGTTCAAATCACAGTCCTCAAAAAAATTTAATTTAAAAATTGTTTAAAAGCTTTAAAATGTACTGAATGTTAGTATGAATCTGACATATCACTTTCATCCATTTTACCACACCTGACCCTTGTCAACCATTTATGGGATCTCCCTGACTCTTGCAGGTTATAGGAACTTTAAGTTCTTGACCTAAATGACAGTAAACATTGAAAACTTGCTTCACAGATTGGGAAGGTGGTGGGAAATCCATGGCTGGATGTTCCAGAGGACATATATACAACAGGGGACTTGTGCTCTAATAAATACAAGTGGTCGTCAAGACCTTAGAAAGCATTGAATGCAAGCAAAAGGACAAGAAAAAGATAGAATTAACATACTGACAACATAACTGAAGCACATGTCAGGGGAAGGGGAGGGAGGGAAAAATCAAGGGAGGGATGAGAACAAGAGATTGTGATGCTGGTTCATAGGTGACATGGTGGTGGGAAAACCTCGGGATATTCAACGATGTGAATGTGTGTGAGTGTAATCACTTTTTTAAAAAGCACTGAGTGCGCTTCTTTGTAAACCCCTCCCCCACATATGTGAGCTGATGTCCAGAGGACCTGGTTCTCCTGCATCACCTCATCCTGGGTGCCCAGAGCAAACACTTACCTCCAAGTGAGGTCGAGTACTGTGTTGTAAGATTTGGGTTCCTTGAAAAGCTCAGATCTGGCAACGACAGCTGTGATGCCTGCTTTCCCCAGCCTTTGTTATGTAGATGAGTTTCCATTTTATTTTTGGTGTATCCATTGAATCCAGACTATTTTAATAGTTGTGAAGCTTCACTGAACTCAAGAAGAGCCTCAGATCCAAGATGTTAAATCAGCTCAGCAATACTATCTAGCAGAAAATGAGGGTCTCGTTCTTGGTTGTCCTTTTCCTCCTTAATAATGAAGAACTAATTTTTACCATTAATGTGGCTCTAACATGAGAAAGTCTGCAGTAGTCCAGGGTAATTCATCCTTAATGAATATGCCATCTTTTCAACCCATCCCCACTTAATTATAAAGAGCTGGTGGATATTGGACTTTCCATCTGAATGGTGGTTGAACTAACAGGAGGGAAATAGTGAATAGCAACCACTGCTATTTTTCAGGGTGGAGATTATTTTTCCCTTAGAGAAACATAGGATGCTAAGAGCCATTGGCATGGAACTGATGGTACCCTGGTACACCCACCCCCTATCTCCTACTACTCTGATCTCTGCTTCCTAGGTTTTCAATGAAAAAAGTTTCAGCTCCATACTTCTGTTTCTTTTTCATGGGATCTTCTATGCATTAGTTTTGAGTTTTATATGCTATTTTACTCATATTAGGGTTTTTAATGCAATAATATAAGTAACATAAAAGTTACCATTTTCACCATTTTAAGAGCACTTTGCTGCATTAAATCCCATTATATTGCTGTTGATAAGTGTCCTTTTATTAGAGGGTACCTACCATTAACATAGCAATAATAGCAAAGAAAAGAGGAGTTACTTCTCTATTGATTTAGAATTGGTAATTGCCATTAACAAAGCTGATGCCATGCATTGATAGAGCTTTAAAAAAATAGAAAAAAAAAAGTAGTTAACTTCCCTGTTGCTTTAGACTTGTAAATTTCAAAAAGAACATGCCAAAGGCAATGATGGCCTTCATTAGAATTTATAGTTCCCTTTCAAAGCATAGAAGGGGAGGAGGAAGGAGAACAAGTTTTTGTGATAAGATGATTGACAAGATCCCTCCCCCAGGGAGTGGGAAACAATAAAGAAGGGTATAAAAAGGGGTTTAAGAGAAGGAGAAGGGATTCAACCATTTTGGAAGGAGAATGCGAGCTTATCCACATGGCTGGTGGCCTTGGACCCACCATGGCAAGGCCTTAGCCTACACATTCCGAGTGTGTGTGCTGAAGGAGTCTAAGGAGCTTGGAGATTTGAATTCCATGTTGCAATTTGTCATATATGGTTGACTCAGGTGCTTTAGGAGCAACTCTGAGCAAGGCTGAGTAAACGAACTTGGTTGGTTCCTGTATCTTGGAGTTTTTCTACTGCTTAAAGTCGAGAGAATACCAAAAGAGAAAAAGAAGAACATCATGCTTTCAACTACATGCTTGGAGGGAGTCAGAACATGCCAAAGTAGGAAAAGAAAGATGCTCTGTGTTTGGAACACGTGCTGCTGACAGATTGATGGGACATGTGGTGAGGCAACCAGAGACTAAAGGACAGTTTTGGCACAATGGTAGGGTAATTAGGTTTTCTTACATGTCTATCTTGTAGTACATAAATAGGTAATCACTTTCTTGTTTAGTAATAAATAGTTTGGTCACTTTAAGAGTTTCTTTGCTTTGGACATTACAGCAAGAGGTGGCAGTTAGGCCTTAAGAAGGTAGATTGAAAGTTGTGTTTTTTTTTCCTTTGGTTTGGGAGAGCAACCTTGGGACAAGCAGCAGGTGTTTGATAACAAAGGTAACTAGTGTGTGGCAGCTAAAGGGTTAACCAGGCTCCTGCCTGGTTAGTATCAAGTTGAATGATTAAGGTTTTTCCCTGGTTTAGAAAAAGTTGGCAGAAAAAGGATTTTAGGTAAAAGAAAGCCTGCCCCCTTCTCCTGACAATGCTTTGAAATACAAAAGTTCCAAAATTGATGAAACTCAACTCATCTATTTTGTTGTTGTTGTTTATCATTCTGACATCATATCTGATAAAGCACTGCCAAGTCCAGTGTCTTTAGGTTTTCCTCTATCTTTTCTTATAAGATTTCTATAATTTAAGAAAAAAAATCAGATTTTCATCTTCTTATAAAATTAAACATATGCCTATCACATGACCCAGTAGCTCCACTCCCAAGTATCTACTTTACAAAAATATAAAAATGAAAATTTACATTCACTCAAGAACCTGTCTATAAATGTTAATAGCAGATTGATTCATAGTTGCCAAAAATCAAAACAACCAAAATGTCCTTCAACTGATGAATGAATACACAAACGATGGTCTGTCCGTCTTGTGGAATATTACTTAGTGGTGAAAAGTGATAAACAACTGTGACAGGCAGCAACATTTCAAAGGTGTTATGTTGAGGAAAAGAAACCGTATAATTGGTTTCCAGGCACTGGTGTGGGAGAGGAGATTGACTTCAAGGGGCATGGGAAAAGTTGGTGGGTTTGGGAAAAGCTGGGAGGACGGGTACTAGATCTTGCTAACAGTGATAAGGCTACAGAAATTCCCCCATAACCATCAAACTGGACACAAAGCATTGCTCTTACTATGTGTAAATAATGCCTCCATTTTAAAGAGGGAAGACATCATGTTGACTTTCAGAAAAATAAGTTGTCCGATATGAAATATCCCATATGTCCAACCTGGCTAACCCCTGGGTCTTGTTTCTCTCAAGACAGAACCTTTTTTGCATCAAATGCTTGTCCTAAGTTTCACTTCTGCTCCACACCTTATCGGGCTAGTGAAAATTCTGAGAAGATGCCATGATTTTGGGTTACCATTCACAGAGAAGAATCCATAAAAAGCCCATAATATCAGCCAGATCCCAGGATTCAGCTTTTGAGGAAACACCATTTATTAAATGGTTGCCAATCTTTTCTGTCTGTGCATTGCTAAGTATGACTGGTGGCTCTGACAGTTACAATTTGTCAATGGTTTTCACCATCTTTCCTTCATTTTAACTGTTACCCGTTTCATTATAAATGGCAGGCTACATATATCTATAACTTTGATAACTCCATTCACTTTGTTGGTAATGGCTTTCCAAGCAGTTAGAACACAACAATAACCATGCTGAGGATGAATATTTCATAAGGAATCCATTGTTATTTATTTATCACTTATAACATGTGTTCCAAAAGCATTACAGAATATTTATTAAACATTTATAGATAATTTTACGCTACTACTAGCATGTGATATAAATACATTATTAATTCTCTTGAATTGTTGATGGATGGAGCTCAAAATAAAGCAATGCCAACTGGGGTGCTTGCCAATAAAGTGAAAGGAGAAGGAAGCCGTCTGCTACTTAAAACTTCCTGATGCACAATTTGGTACCCACAGACGGTCTATTTGTTCCTGATGGTCGTGGGTTCCAGAAATCTGGATCACCCAGAGCATAAACACATGGATGGCAGATGAAGGAACATCAGCCCTGGGAGCAGGGCATGTTAGCAGCTGCTGCTTTGAAGACCAGACCAGCTGCAGAGGCCATGAAACTCTTCAGCTCACATCTGGGCAGACATTCCACCAACCCGGGAAGCAGGTTAGGGGTCCACGCTGCTCTGAATTTCTTCTTGCAACCTTGATAACCCCTCAGCTGCTCCCAGAAGATTGTCCTGTATCCCCTAATAAGTGGGGTTCTCTAAAGATGAAGTTGCCTTCCCCGGCAGCACCCAGAAAGTGAGGGTGTGCATTCATTCTCTTCCCTTCCAGCTTTATTGTGATTGCTCACCTCAGACAAGTATGTGACCAGTTAATGCACCAGTGAAACAGGCTTGTGGAACAATGGCGAAGAAAAGCAGCCTGACAAATCTAACACATTTGTGAGAACATGGATGGAGCTGGAAGGAATCATGATGGAGAAATAAGCCAGAAAGAAAAAGAGAAACATGGGTTGATCTCACCTATATGCAGGATATGGGGAAAGCAAACAAACAAAAGGACAAGTACAACTTAAAACTAACAAAGTGTCAGCAAAACTGAAGTATAGAGCAAGGGGTGGGGGTGAAGTCAGGGGAGGGATTGATACAAGCGATTAAGATGATGGTTCACAGGTGACAAGGTGGTGGTAGAACTTTGGGGTAAATAATGACATTTAATATGTGTGTGTATGTACACACATATAATCAATCTAAAAATAAAAATTTAAAGAGAGAAAATGTAAAAAAGAAAGAAATCTTAGAGATGACAGACAGACAGA
>PVHY01013409.1:0-41453 GCA_004024945.1 Uropsilus gracilis | reverse complement strand
CCACTGAACCTCTCTCTCTATCCAGTCTCCATATTCGAATCTGCATCCAATCCTTCTCTTTGTTTGCACACCCTTTATATACCCTGATTTCCCGCCTTCCAGGAAATGTTTCACCTTGACTATTTCACTTCTTTCTTCCCCCTGCATCCCCCTGAAGGGAAATTCCAGCTAAGGTCATTCACCCATTTTAACATTACCTGTCCTTGAAATCTGCAATCTTAAACAGGAGACAATGGGGGGGGGCACACCCTATCAGGTTCAATATCTAGTAAACATAATTTTTAAATGTGAATTGTAATTACCTACTTCTTAGTTTTGAAGGGACAGGCATGCCATTACTGTGAGCCTATGTGACAGATGAAGGCATATTCAAATTCTTTAAACTGCACTGAACCTTAGCTATCCTATACAGGAAGAAAATGTGAAGGCACTAAAGCTTACTTTATATACAGACCAAACTACATCTTAGGAGCAGGAGCTTGTGAAACTATTCCCACAAACAAACTGAGGGATAGCAGAAAGAATCATCTGTGAGTCTTTTCCTGGGAAGAACTGTAATTCCCAGGTGAAAATGGAATGTTTTCACTTCTGTGTCTAAATCACTGTTGAGGCTAAACTATGACCTAGCTTAATGGTACTATAACTTTTTTTCACTTAAAACTCATTTTCTTCCACTTCCACCCTCCATTTCATGAACCCCAGGTTAGGAAAGACTGACTGCAGTGTCTGGGAAACTACAAACACACAAAACATTACAAAATTATTTGCTATTAATTGTTACTGCTGCTACATTGAGTTTATTTTAATTCTCCATTGTTTATTAAGAAAATTATATATAACACATTTTTCTCATAGAGGTACAATTAACTTTGCCACTTCAAATTAATACCATTTTAGCTGAGATCACAGAACTCAAGATTCTAATGATGCTGAGCAGCTCTATCCTAGAAAATAAACAAGGACTTCTCTGTGATACTGGGGTGGTTGAAAAACATCCAGAACACTTGCACCTCCCTTCATGGGTTCAGGGAATCCAAGTTCAGAACCACTGGGTTTGTTTTCAAGTTTTCTTTTTTTTCTGAAAGACAATTTTTTAAGTTTTCTATGATTTAAAGAGCTGTAGTCATTTGGTCATTTCTGTTGTACTGATAATTAGGGGAGAAATGCTGAATAAAGGCTCCCTAGAGTTTCTTCCACAGAGCTCACCATATCTGCACCTTCTCAATAGGGCTGGTCCAGGTATTTGGTTTGAATTACCTGAAATTCTCCCTGGCCTTAGTTGCTGAAGCATAGACAAGCAGACACCCAATTCTTTTGGCCTAGAATTTAAGAATTGTACTGTGATACTGAGAGACTGAATGCAAAGTTGAGATAAGTAGAGGTCTTTGCAGTAAAAGTTCATATCATGACCTGAAGTCCCCAGAGCTCTGCCTGAAATCTTACAACAAATTTCCCATTTGGGTCTAAAGAAGTCCAGATTGGTTTCTGTTACGTGCAAATAATAAATCCTTAACAAATACACAATTCAAATGTTAATTTGTTAGAAAACCCAGACTTATGTTAATCAGTACGAAAATATCAGATTCATCAAGGTTTCTATGGAGAATTTGAAACAAACTTCTATAAGCAATAGAACTCATTTCCAGGGCCCCAGGGTATAGGAGTAGGGACTCTGTTTGGGGCCAATGATCAGATTCAGATAAATCTAATTTGTGGAATTGGGCTCCATCGCTCCACTCCTTCTAAGTATTTTCATAGCTCATTGACAGAAGCCTGGGAAGTTTTCAGGTTTAAGCCTGTGAAAAGAATGGATGGGATCTCAACCCTTTCTCCAGCAGCACTGTGTGAATACTTTACACACATGTAAATATCTATACATATTATATACAGACTTCTCTGAAAGATAGGGAGCCAACTTATATAAGCTGTTCCCTAGGGAGGGATGTTAGAATCCTGAAAGGGAATTCGGCATGAAGGGAAAGGAATATCCCTTTTTGTCAGAGTCATCCAGTGGAAAGCTGCAGCTAAAGGACAGTCTGGTGGTACCCTAATCAATATGCAAATCAATACCCTAGTAGCACTGTTGCCTCAGGGCTCCAGATTGACATACACAGTGCACAGATTGACAAATAGATGTAATACTTTGAGTTTAAGTCAACCTGTATCAGGAGGACCCTAGATCCTCACAAGAGGAGGACACCTCTCTCCATCCCTACATTCCAGTGAATGTGCAGTCTGCAATGATCTGCACTGGTATGCACACTGAGCTAACACCTGGATGAGCTGTGGTGGGGGGGAGCAATTCTCATCTCAACCTGTGTGGAGCTCTGTCAGTCAAGGAAAGAGTATCGTACCAGGGATGAGCCAGGGACATGTCTTGTCCTGGAGGAACATGAACATCCAGGAGGGTCATGAGAGGTGCCAGTACTATTTATGGACACAGGTTTGTACCCTCAGCAGAGGACATATGCTGCCTACTATATGGGGCAGTAGCAGGGAGATCTTTATCAGTGGTTGGAATCAGCAAAACACATGCATCAGTGTGCTTCCCGTACTCCCACAGCACAGAGACACATGGAATTCATTTCAAGTGCCTGTAATTCATATTATAGGATGGTATCTGAAAGACAGGTTGCAAGATAAAGCTCCACTACGCCCAGTTATGTCAAGCTTAAACTGGGAGCAGAAATCACCATGAGGGGGTATAAAAGTTCTTTCTAAAAGGCAGAGAGAGTATACTGTGCTTTTGACCACTGCAACAGAGACCCAGAAAATCTTCCTAAAAAGTAAACTCATTTTAGAGACCAACTTGTTCTCCCTTTCATAGGTAAATTGATAATTCTAATAGACAAAAGGCCTGAAGTGCCTTGAGGGATAAATGAATAAAGACTATACAGAGAGAACCACGGTCTTGTCTAAAGCAAACACTTAATTGTCATTTTCTTGTTTTTGTTTTTTGTGATCCTAATGAGGCATTTCCTCCACAAAGTCAATTCATTACTGGTTTTCAAAAAGGCAGAGGGAAAAAATTGTTCTCTGCTCTAGCAATTAACTCATGGAATGTGGCACACTTTCTGTGTAATAGGAAGTAGACATTAGGTGCCCTGGCCAGTTTATAGTTAGTCTGGGAATATTCCATCCATTGTTTCCAAGTCACCCAGATATATAATAGTTTCCGTCACTGGCCTCTGACACAATGAGCCATTGCTAAAGGGCTTCCCAGGTCTTCAAATGGCTTTGTTGTGCTTTCTCTTTAATTCCAAGATTGATTTAACAGTATACTGGCTAGGGGAAGTTTCCTTTAGGTTTTCATATGAAATTAACTTGTGTGTATATTTCCTGCATACATATAGTCCATATATTGTATAATTCTGTATCTAATTGTAGTTCTACCTCTCTGTTAGCATAAAGGCTAAGTTGAAATTCAGGTGCTTTGGTGGGTGTTAAACGCTGGCCACAAATGAATTTAAATCCTACTAGTTTTACACGATACAAATATAAAAAGTTGTGATCTCAAAGTATTTTTGAAATATAAAGGCTAAAATTTTTACCTCACAATGGGATTCTTTAAAGGGTGTCATTTAAATTTTAAAGCTTAATCCTAAGAGCAAATCATTATCATAAATAAACCTGTTTATTATCTATGAACAAAATGCATGTGCTGTGGTACATAGTTGCTTATGATCTCTTCACCCTCCCACCCCCTCCCAGCACCACTCCAAAGGTACACAAAGCTGATCCCCTGGGCTGAAGGTGGAGTGTTAGGAAAATCCAAAACTGAAGATAAAGTGAATGAAAAGGAGAATTCATCCTGAAGGAAGACCTGTCTTGAGACAGAAGCACAGTCCTGCTGTGAATTGAGAAAGCAGGTGGTAAGAACTCCCAGAAAATCTTGTGGGTACCTATTAGTATTCTAATACTGAAACTTAACCTAAAGTCTTCCTTAAATTCCTGTTAAACTTAAAGTTTAAAATTAAGTGACTTCCTTAAGCTCTCTCAGTTATTTTATTGGCAAGAGTAACAGCATACAGACAAGACCTACTGGAAATACTTTACAGTGACAGGAGTGATAATCTTCAATTAGAGACACATTCGTTGAATAATTAATATGCATCCCCCACTGTCAGGATCCTGATTCTACTCTCAATGAGATTTTAGTGTAACTTGGGAATTAAAAGAACATACAATTTAAAGTCTAGACTAAACCTATCAAGTGAAAGGAACAGAGCTATATTAAATTTGCGGTAGGTACTGTCTGCTGAATTTAATCCTCCTTAGGTTGCTGAAAAGTATAGTACCCTAGAAGACAAAGTATGATGGCTTCAATCTATAACTTGGCCCTGAGATGTCCAGGCTGTTACAGACTTTTTCCCAATTTCATAGAAGTAGTAACCTTGAGCAAGTTGACAGGTATCTCTCAGCCTTGCTCATCTACAAGACCAGCCCCAGCAGCATCAGCTGGGGGCTTGTGAGTATCAGACCCCAGACCAGCCCCACTCATTCAGAATCTGCATTGCTACAAGACTGCCATGTGATTGCTATGCACATTAATTTTGAGAAACTGTTGTACAAATTTTCTATCTACCTAAATGATTTCCCTCTGTCTTTATAAATGTATCTACTCTGCTGGCTTCATTGTCAATGAATGTTTAAAGTGAACAGAAGGAAGATATTATTGGCAGCTTTTAACAGATTTTCTCACCCTCATTTTTTAGAGTATTCCAGTCACATACCCATACCAGCTGTGTTTACCTCTGTGATTATACAGTACAATAAATGCACCTAGTGATAAACCAAGTTGATTTAATTAAATGCCTGATTACATATCCATGTTAAAACAGTCAGTTATTTCACCAAAACAATGGAAAATGTCCTCTATCACAAAACTGCGAATGCCTATCAATATGGCTAAATGGTTGTTAACAATTGTGCCTATAATTCTTTAACACAAAAGTTATGGATTTCCAAATATATCCTTTAATGTAATGAAATCTCCATTAGAGACACACATAATTCATGTCTAATTCAAAATGTTTAGTTTGGTTATTAAACACATAGATTCTATGGCTTACCAGGGTACAGATGGAAGAAATTATTAGTCACCACTAAACTGTATACATTTTGAACCAGTGACAATGGACTTTGACAACAGATTTGGGATAAGATAGAAAAATCTGCTGTGTGACTTTAGGGCATGGCCTTTATCTTTTCCATAAATGTATTCTCAAAGAGCTGTTTATAGAACCTGAACAATAGCAACTTATCTAAGTTTATAGGTTGAAAAAGCAAATGAATGGTACATAGCAGCATAGCACAAAAACCTTCCATCAGTGGTAGGGATTTAGACAGAAGAGTGGATTTGTCCCATATAGTAGGATATTGCAAACCTTGGTGATGGGAGAAAAACATGAAAAGCAAAAAAGACCCAAGAACATAGGTCAAAAAAGAAAAATTCTCTATTCTTGCTTCCTCATTCTCTTCTTCTGGAAACTTGTTTCTTTGGTCTCTGAAGGAAGAATTAAAAAAATACTCAGCCTGCAACAGAGGGAATAGCAGAAACTTTGAAGCCAAGCAAATCTGAGTTTGGCTGTAATTGCCTAAAGTGTGTTTTCAATCCAAATTGCATAGATGAGTGAAAGGGGAGCAGCTGCACAGAGGATGAAAGAGGGGCTTGCTGGAAATAAGTGCTATGAAATAAAGAATAAAGATTCCCAACTGGGGCATCGTTTGCCTCCTTCCATATTGCCAGAAGTATCTTTTTACCTCTTTAATCGTCTTTGTTTTATCCCTAAACACAAACATATCAATCACAAGCTCTTTGTAAAAGAGTAAAATGCTTCAAAATATATAATGTTGGGCAAGTGAAATCCCTCAGTCATCCCTTGCCGAAGAGATAACTGTTGGTAATCATATGGTTCATAATCTTCTAAGAATATTTATGCTGCCAAAAATTAAATATTTAATTATGCAGTATCTGGCATATACAAAATAATAATCATTGTGGTAGGTTGAATAATAATTTCCCCAAAAGCTATCCCCATCCTAATCTCTGAACCTGTTAAGTTACCATCTATGTCAAAAACAGGATCTTACAAGATTTTGAGATGGATTATCTGGTAAAATGTAAATTTAATCACAAGTGACCTTAGGAAAATAGTGTGGAAAGTTCTCAAAATATTAAAAATAGATCTACTATATGACCTAGCAACTCATTCACAGGTAACTACCTGAAGAATGCAAAACCACTAGTTGGAAGGGATCTATGAACTCCTACATTCACTATAGCACTATTTGCAATAGCCAAGTTATGGAAATAATCTACGCATCCATAAAAAAGCAGTGGATTAAGAAAATGTGATATAAAATGGAATACTATTTGGTTATGAGAAAAAAAGATGAACTCTTGCCATTTGTGACAATGTGGTTGAAACTGCAAGGATCATGCTAAGTGAAATAAATCAAATACTTAATGGTGTCAATCACACATGAGTCATAGGGAAACAAAAAATTAGACAAAATTGAACCAGTAATAACCTTGGAAATATCACTGTGCAATTGAGGCTACCAGAAGAGGCTACCAGGGAGGAGAGTACAGTGTGAAAGGGTTGCAATAGACTATGATTACCTTGGTGGTACGTGGGTGGGATGTAGTGTGGTGACATGTGTCTGAGGAGGAGTGATTCTATGCCTCTAAATCAGAGTTGTAAGTTAATTTTACTGCAAATAATTTTAAAAATAAATGATGTATATGATAGAAAAAGAGGCAGGAGCATTCACACAGAACAGTATGGAAGGCAGTATGATTATGGGAGGAGTAGTTGGAGTAAGTTTACCACAAAATCAGCAGGAGCAGAACTGGAATTGGGCAGGAGCAGATTCACCTCTGGAGCCTGTAGATGGAATAAGTCTATGTTTGAGTTCAGTCACCTAGGCACATTGCTAGGAGCAACAGGCTTTTGGGAATTGAAAACCTGTGGGATTGAGTCTATAACAGAGACACATTCATTTTTGCCCTCCTGAATTCACTTGCACTTTCCCAAGCCAGCCAAATTGGTTCAATCTCTGAGATCACCATTTTCTAGAATTAATCTATTCTTAAATACTATCCAATTTCTTACAAAATATTTTTTGTCCTAGTCGATCCTGGTTTACACAATAATTACTCAGAAACTCATATAGGCTTTTAAGAATTATTTTCTAATTATTTTCAAATTTTAAATTTCATTTACTTATTTACTTCACTGAAACATTGGTGAGAACATTATACAGCTTTCAGATATACAGAGATATTAACATCTGTATATACTATGTTATCTCATTAGCAAAATTCTTTGATTAAAAAAAAGTTCAGGCTTGAAAACAAAGCCAGGCAAAATCATATTTTAATCTGGTAAGGATGCAGGAGCACAGAATTTATAAAGTCTCTAAAAAACCATTCATTCTATGTTTATGGCCTCCTTCATCTTCATGAGGAGTCTGTACTGGCTATGTTGAGGGGTACATATGCATGGCAGAAAAGCCATCGTTTGAATGATATTCAGGTGAGTTAGAAAATTTCCTCTGACAGGGCCTCTCCCCATACCTTTATTGGGGCTGATACCTTTCCTGAAGACATTTCCCAGTTCTAGGAGATAGTTTATATGAACAGATACAGGTGAGATTTAAATTTAATTCATAGATCTTGTTTGAATCTTAGGTGGGGGGAGAACTATTATAACAATGTTTATATTGTTTTGGGCAAGCTCAAAATCATGATCAAGGCAATGGCCCAGGTTTTAAATTTAATCAAAATAAATTATTTGGAGCAGTTACTATTTATGAAGCAGTCTTGAAGAGCTGGGGCATGTGAAGGGCAATGAAGTAATGGGAGATACGCATGTTACACTTTGGTTGCTTAGAGTTGGAGAATAGCCGTTAGAGATGAGAGATGTTTTTGTGGGACCAGCGGTTTTCTTATCTGTGTAAAAATGAAAACTTTCAAGCATGTTTGGATTTTATACACTTTAGTAGATATCAGGAGAGCTTACTACTAAAGGGTACTTTTATTTTGGGGCTTTACAAATGCTAGCCTCCACAGAGATATCTCTGTAGGAGAAAAACAGCTGTTAGATGCCTGGTAGAAATATTTCTACCTTGTTTGGTAATGATAGAGAGAGAGCATAAAACCGGAGGCTGGGAGGGTAGCAACACTTCAAATATAAGAACTGTTATAGGCCTGTTATAGAATAGATATAAGAACTGATAGCATCCTAGGTGAATGAAATGTGGGCCCACTATGCTCACAGCTGGGGAAATGGGCAGACTTCTGACCAGGACAGAATTTGAAGGGGAAAAAAATAAAAGTTAAAATGGGCAAAGGAAAGGAGTGTAGAGGGCCTTGGGTGCCTGACAAATAAGCTTGGGCATGATTCTTATGATGCTATGGCCTATAAACATGCTCTGAATCAGCAGAGCAACATAATGGAAAGGAATTTTATTAGATTAATCTGGAACTGATGTACAGAATGGATTGGAGGTTACAAAACTGGAAGCAGAGAGGCAATTTGGTAAGTTTCTAAAGTAGGGGAGGAAGCAAAATGACAGATTTGATCCTGGATGGTTGGATTTCTCAAATTTGAATCAGAACAGGGAAAAGAGGAAGGGGGAGTTGTGTATAATAACTGTCTGGGAGAAGTTGGCATCCACATGGACAAGTCCTGCAGCCAACTGGACATATGTGATTGAATGATGGCGAAGAAGCCAGGACTGGAGTTAAAATCTTGACACCGCTCAGAACACAGACAATAACTGAAGTTATGAAAACAATCAGCATCTTCGAGACAGAGACACAGGTCTCACAGAGCCTAAGTGAAAACCTAAGCATCAAGTGGGGGTGGATGGGAAGGAGGGAGGGTTCCCATGATGGAGCAAAGGAGAAGTGGTCAGAGGAATGTGAATAATCCATATTTGGATAATACCACAGACTTTCAGGGAAAAAATTAAGGCATAGCTTTTGATACAGTTATGAAATTTATCTCTGCATTGTGTACCTTTAACTTAGGCAAATGACTCACTTTAGTATATTTGAATTAGGAGCTTTGTGCTCAGTTACAACTCTACTCTGGCTTTCTTCTCCACATTGATCATTTCCTGGCTGCTCCACTAGAGCATAAAGTCAATGTGTACTTTCTGCAGCTTATTTAACTTGAGATCAACTTCAGTTGATCTTTCCTTTTCCAACTGCACAATAAGGAGGTATCAGATAAAACTGTCACCAAATATTTACCAAGTAACCTACTATGTGAAAGACTTCTCATAGGAGCTTAGGGGCTCAGCAAATATCTTATTCACTTACATGCTCCCTTTTAATACAAAAGGTAAGGGCTACAAATGTTTAAGTAAATCAAATGAATGCTGGAGGAAAAAGTCCTAAATATAACATATGGACTTAATGGTGCCAAGTGGCTTGTTTTTATAAGCACAAGAGCTTTTTAAAGCTGTGCACTCTGGCTTCCTCCATTAGGTTCCACGGTCCTCTCAGACTCTGTTGCTTGACATCTGGTACTTTACTGCCTTAGAGGCTAAAGAGAAATACCATGCATGCCATTTGTTTTGTCTCAGGGGAAAGGTTCCCCATCCACTTGGTCTTTTTCTTTTAGTGGCAATAGTCTTCAAACGTTTCAGACATTAAAGGTCTGGTGTTAATAGATTTTTCTCTTGACGTTTAAACAAGTCACACCCATTACTTAAAAAAGAAAATGAATAAACTAAGATTTGTACATTGGCTTTTCTTTTGTAGTTTTTAAAGGATAGCGTTGCTCAGACATCTTTGAGTTTTTGATGTAAAGCATATGCATGAGCTAAGGGCTAAGACTCAACCAGTATCAGGAGATTGGCTGAGTGGGTCAGGTGCAGATTAATGCTGAAGGTTCAGGATGACAATGATAGGTTACTTTAACAAAAATTCTTTGTCAAGGGCCAATGGCTTTATTATGTGGGGAGGGGGAAGAATGAAGATTAGCAAAGTTTTGTATTTTAGTAGCCAGAGGAGAGCTTGCCACTGAAGTGGACTTTTATGTTGGGGCTTTACAAAAGTTTGCTGCTATCACTGTCTGCATTACCACTGGTGGCCAGCTTGGCTTCTTTCTTTCATAACTTCACCAGTTTATGTTCATAAACACTAGTCTAGATATGAGATGCATCAGGATCACTTTGTAATTATTTGAAATCTATATCCTGGGCCCAATTTCTAAATACCCTTTTAGTACATTTGGGGTCCATCCAGAGTATTTGCATTTGTTCACTCTTCAGGTAGTTCTGATAAAAAAAAAATGCCTTTGAGGTCAGTGCAGTTCCTTCTAGTGTATCTCTCTCTCACTGGAAGATCCCATGCAATAAATAAGGCTGTGACCCAGCGTGGTTCACATTTTCCCTATGCCATGCATGAGCAAAAGGCCACTGAACTATTTTTATATGAAAAAAAATATCCCCCTTTAGTGGACTGAGATATCAATGCTCTTGCAAATTGTGGTCTTCAACTATAGCAAATGTTAAAATTGTAGGGGAAATGTTGTATAGCCCCAGGATGCTTTTATTTCAGAGACATTTGATATTTTCTTAAAATTTCTTCAGTGTGTATTAAAATAGGTATTAGGCAAACAATGAGACCCAACACATGGAACTCAATTTCGAACCTAAGTGATCTCTTCCCTAGCTAGTTTTTTTTGAAGCACATTATTACACGATAAAATGAAACCTCTCATGGTGGTATATCCATTCACTTTAGTGAAGGGAAAAGGTAATGTAACCTCATAAAACATCACTGTCACCATTTCCTCTACCTCCTCTCTAAAAAAAAGATACTAAAAAAATCCCCAAATCCCTACAGTGCTCCAAAAAAGGGGGGGATACACTCCAATATGATCTTACATATTTTTCTAAACTGTTTTATTTTCCTTTAACAATTATCATGTGTATTTCTCTAGTTTTATGTGAGCCCATAACTCATTGTTATCTAGAGTAGTTTCTTAAAATTCTATGGTATACTGAAACCATAAAATATATAGAAGAAAACATCAGCAAAACACTTTATGACAAACTCCAGAAACATGAAAAACAAACAATATAACACCTGGAACTATATCAAACTAAAAAACATCTTTATAATGAAAGGGATAACAATCAAACCAAACACCCTACTGAATGGGACTAATATTTACAAAGAATTCACACAACTCAATAAAATAAATCCAATAACCCAATCAGAAACTGGACAGAAGAGCTAAATAGATAACTTCTCCAAAGAAATGGGAAAAGTCAATAAGCATATGAAAAACTGTTCATCACTTTCAGAGAAATCAAAACCACAATGAGATAACACCTCACACCTGTGAAAATGGCCCATATTAAATAAGCAAACAAAACCAGAAAAAGTGCTGGTGAGGACATGGAGATAAGGGAACCCAATTATACAGCTGGAGGGAATGTAAAGTGATGCAGCCGTTATGGAAAGTTGTGTTTAGGCTCCTCAAAACACTAAAAATGGACCTATCATATGAACCAGTGATTCCACTCCTAGAAATCTACCCAAAGGACACAAAAACACTAATTCAAAAGGTTAATTACACTCCTATATTTATTGCAGCACTGTTTATAGTAGGTAATACATGAAAACAACCAAAATGGTCCAAATAGACGAGTCAAGAGACTGTATATACACATAATAGAGTTCTATTCAGAGACTGAAAATATAAACTCATGCCATTTGTGGCAATATGAATGGAGCTGAAGGATCAAGATAAATCACAGAAAAAGATAATACCAGATGATTTCATTCACTTATGTACAGAACATAGAGAAACCAAACAAAGGGTTAGAAAAAAAAAATCAAACCTGCAAACTAGCGTTAGATGTGAAGCACACATTCAGGGGAGGGAGAGGGATCATAATAGAGAAGGGCAAAGCACAGGGATAATGGTAATGCATCAATGGGGCTATGATGGTAGGAAAACTCTGTAGGGACTACAACTGAGGAAAGAATTCAAATATTGTTCAAAATTTATGATGTAAGAAAATCATTCTTTTATAAAGTTCAAATATGAAATTAAAGAAAAGATTCCATGGTATAGAAAGGTCATGATTTCCCCCAATCATTCCTCATTCCTTTTAGATTTTTTTTTTTAGGTTTTTTTTTTTTTTTTGAATCACTAGCTACATTGCAATGTTTATTGCAGCACACATGCTATTCTTGTTATTTTGGAAAAGTCATTTCTAATCACTGCTCTACATAAGGATATATGAAACATTTTCTATCATTTAAATCTGATAAATAAAAATGATGTGTTATTTCTTTAGTTTGCATTTCCCTAAGTGAAACAGACCTCTTCAGTTCTTTTCATGCTCTTGTTTGACTGATACTCTAAAATACAATAGAGCTATTCATTTAAAGTTCCAGCTGGGCACGGTGGCTTGTGCTTGTAAGCGACAGCTTATGGAGTCGTGGTGGGGTCCGGGAGTTGTGGTTCGAGTCCCACCCGGGGCAACACAGTGAGACCTAGTCCCAAAAAATAGCTGGGTATGATGGTGTGCACCTGTAATCCTAGCTACCTGGGAAGCTGTGGCTGGGGATTGCTTCAGTCCTTGTTACCATGGGCAAGGTGAGCCTGCGGTTCCCAGGCAAAAATAGTGAGACTTAGTCTCAAAAGTAAAATAAAATAAAATAAAATAAAGTTCCAAACATTGAATTGTTAAATGCCTGAAACAAATGTTATATGTCAATTATATGTCAAAAAGACTAGAATCAGAAGAAAACATCTATATAACTGAGGTATAAAGTTATATTGAGAGTGAGTTACATAGAGTAAAAGTTGACATTTCAAACAAGATACTAGTAAATTTGAATTTGTAAAAATTAAAATTTTAAATTATATTTTGCCTGATAGAAGTGAAAAGACATGATGGATATGAAGGTATGTGCTACATATGATACAAAGGATTGAATACCCCTGGGTATGTGAGTCTCTCAAAAATTGATATAGACCAAAGGGAAAAGTGAACAAAAGATACAAACTCAGTGATATTTTCTTACTCTAACACAATGCTTCTGAAGATTTCTGTTTCAAATGTAGACAAATTCTGCTTACAGTGTATATACTGAATGAAAGGCATTTTTCTCTCGTTCATGTCTGTTTTCTACCTATAGAGTTTCCTGGCATTTGGGTTTAATTTTCTCATATGGTGTATTGCCTATGGTAAACCTCACATACCTACTGGTCATATCAGGGTTTTTTTTTTTTTTTTTAAATTTTCCTTCACCTTTCCCTTGTCAACCCTGCAGTCAATCCACAGCAGCTTAAGTAAGCCTCTAAAAAGCCAAAATCTAATTACCCCCACAGGGTGTCATTTCACCAGCTTTAGGTGTGCCCTATCATGGAAGAACTACACCCAGTTTTAAAATTCGGATACTAAGTTTAGGAAAGACACCTATGTTGTTTCTGCATACATCAGAATTCAAGAAGAGCAGCTGGGATAATTCAAGAGCAAGTGCTTTGCAAACTCTAAGATACTACACACAAATGATGATAAGTTTTGGGGCCAGATTCCCTTTTAAAACCACAGTATTAAAAATAACCAGTAAGTAATGGTAATATGTACCCCTTGCTCTTTTCCACCTAGTTCTGCTATAGCAGTTTTCCTGTGCTATAAAAACTTTTCCTGGTAGATGCCTCATCATTCAAAACCCTGTGTTGGGTGATACCGCGGAAATGTCACTTCAGTCTTTAGAGTTCTCTCCCCCTTCAATTTTGTGGTTACTAGTATTCTGTACTACTTTATAACTTTAATCATAGTGGTAATTAACCTCTACTACCACTACACAGATTTGAGTGTAACCTAAAGGACTGCATCTATTTTGTGTGAGGTGCCTAGTCCAGTAATACTTGTATAGCGGATGACTCGTAAAAGTTTGCTGAATGAATAAATAAAAATTACAGGACCTTATTTATATTATCTGTTTTAAGAATCAATTATTGGTTTATTCACTTTTATGCTCTCATCTCCATGTAAATCAAATATGGGCTTTACAAGAATAGGGGTTTTTACCCGCCTTATTCTTAGCTCTTTGCATTGCTAGCATCTGGAACAATTTTAGTAGATCCAGGGAGCCAATAAAAATATGATAAATAAATGGATAGGTCCCAGTATATGCTATTGTTGACATTTTCATCACTTCCTTTTTCAAGGTTCCAGGGTTGAGTATTGTTATTACTCCCAATCTCCATTGTTTATTTTAGGTCATTTACATATACTATTTAATCTACCAAATTGTTATCTACATTATAAAACATAAGACTATTAAAATTAGGATGAGATAAAATAAATGTAGATGTTTTCTTGGGAAAACTCTCCTTTGGAGAACATTTTTTTTTTCTAGATAAAAATAAGTCACCCAGAGTTATATGCAACCTGTCATGAAATCTCTCAAAAAAGAGAATCTTTTTTGATATTTGTTAGCCAAGTCTGTTTTAAGGCCTTTAAACAAGATTTTAGAAATTATGGGAGTGAGAGCAAATGAAAATAATTTGAATATGATAGATAAGTATTTTTTTTCTTGTAGTTTACAGGCTGGGGTTACTGATTAGGGAGAAAACCAAGTATCGATAGACCACAGGTGATATCTACCCCAACAGTGAAAAACTCAAAGTACTAAAAAATCTAATAAAAATTAAGATGAGGGACTTTACCGATAGTGGAGTTGTATTAGAAAATTTATGCAAACTTTCCCTCAATCCATTCCCCCAGCATGGAAATAATCCTTAATCTCTTTTGGCAAGTCAAAAGACATTCAACTTGGATGAGGCTCTGATTATCACTATTATGGCAGTTTTAAAAAGAAATTGATGGTAGCAGAAACCACTAAGCAAATATTTTTCCTGAATTTCTTTTCAAAATATAATGGTCTGGCTCAGGCTGGGAAAAATATATGTCAGAGAGAAATATATGTAAAAGTGTAATGGATTCTCCCTCCAGTCACTTCAAATGCTTTCCTCTGACCCATTGTATTAACTTTTAAATGAAAGTCTAAATACAGATTTAATCATACTGTGGTATTGAGATCACTGTAGAAATTCTATTTGAAAATCCATCTACTTAAACACACATACCAGCATGATGCTGGTTGTTTCTGGTATTATTCTCAGCTGAAAAGCATTAAGCCCTGCTCCTGTCTTTACAGTTTCCCCAGAATCTACATGACACACAGCAAGGAGGCCACTTTGGCCATTTAATGCTTCACTGGCATAACTCGACTGATTCACTTTTGCTAAGAAGTAAAAATGGAACAAGCTTGTTTTTCTTCTCTGTCATTAGTTTGGCACTGAGTGTTATCTTATTACATTTACTGATTTCTAATTCTTATTTGTAATACTTCTAGAAAAGTTTTGGCATAAGGGGAACCAGAGAAGCAGAACTCTTTGCTATAGGGTGATTTTTTTGAGGGGTGGGAAATTTACACATTTAAAATTGCTTTTTCTCCTCTTAGATTTAGTAAAGCAGCAGGGGAGGGGGATGGAAAGGAATTGAAACAGTAGGGAAGAACACAGAGGACCATGTGTTGTAGTAGTGGGAGATTTATAGGGATTACACCTGAGGGAAGAAGTCAAATGCTTACACAAATGAACAACAATGTAAGAAAATTAAGAAGTTTAATTAAATAGAATTAGTAAAAGTATAGGGAGAAAGTGAAAATTTTATAAGGTCATAAAAATCACTTAGCATTTGGGAGCATTTTTCCCCCAGAGTAAGAAATCATAGCTAAACTTGAGTTGTTAATATGGTGTGTATTGTTTCTTCCCCAGTTAGTATTGCATTCTGAGTATTAAAAATCATTGGAAGCATTTCAACAAGCACTTCCTTTCATAATTTGCACTACTATCAACCTTTCTTTTATTTTTGACCTTAAAGGGAGCTCCCCACATTGATAAACATCTTTCCATTCAGTATAAATCTTAGCCCATATTTCAGGTAATTCCCTCTGGAAAGTTTCTTCAAAATGAAACCACAGGAACTATTAATGCCACAAGTGGCTTATATTAGTGAGTTTATATGTACTGCACCATGAGCACTTTACACATATAAACCATTTCAGTATTAGTTCAGTTTTACAGATGAGGAAACTGAGGTGCAGACACAGTAACTCTTCCCCTTCAGGGTTCCATAGGTAAGTAGAAAAGCTAAGACACATACCCTGGTGACTTGAGGATGGAACTGGTTCACCCAACCATTTTGCTGCATGCACAGTAATCACACATTCAGTACCATCATAGCAGGTTAAGAACATTGGATTTGGTACAGGTCACCTAACTGAACTCCTATATTTCATAGAAAATAAGGTCCAGATATAGTAAGTTATAGCACAGGTAGTACTTATAAAACTTGCATCAAAGACTCCTCATCCTCATGTGGTCTTCATCTAATCCTTGGACTATATGATTTGCTTTTAGATAAAAATCAAATATTGGTAGTGTTGGTAGCTCAATTTCAGTGGGTTGAGAGAATAATAAAAGTTAGGTGTCTGCAGTCTGAATAGAGATTGGACTCATGGAAGAATAAGAGGAAGCCTTTCCCCAAAGAGTAGAGCACAGCCAGTAAGAATGAACAATGGACAACTACAGCACAAAACATTAAGTACTACTGCAGAGCAATCTGAGGGCTCAGGGGGAAGTGAATTGATGCTCTGGAAGATGAATGTTATAGAAGAAATCAATCATTTGCTGCTGTTAATGACAAGTCTTAGCTAAATTTAGTAAAAGGGTATCCCTGAAACAGGCTTCTCAGAGCCTGATAAATATGTAAAGAATAATAGGTGTCCCACAAGGTATGGAAGATATTAACTACTTAGACTGAATTACTTCTTGAAGAGCAGAAAGCAAAATAATTATTCATAATGGTGAATATCAGGAAAAGAAAGTTAGAGGTTCTTATCACCTAAAGTGTTATTCTCATAAGCCCCAATTTGGTCATTTCTACTTTTTGAAGTTAATGGATATTTTTAGGTTGGGTGCAATGAAGAACTGGCTTCCCAGAGTACTATGAAATAAGACAGAAGCATCTTGGGAGTAAATACTAGTTGAAGACAACTGTTTACCAGAAGTTGTGCATAATAACTTGTATGTTAATTGTACAACTAAAAATAAGCATACAGAAGCTTTGCTAAGTATTTGCCAGAAAAATTTTCCATTCTCAGTAATTCATTCTGTTATACATTTTCAATACTGTTATTATCACAATGAGACTACGCCATCATGCTGATTTTGTCATTTTTCCATGGTTGATTTAGAATATTTAATTTGAAGGAAATAGTTGAATTGACAATAACCCCACATTACCATTTCACCTAACTTTTTTCTTATTAACATTTTTTTCCAGAAAGTACTAATTTACCAGTAGCTGAACTCTGGGTGATCTCTTCATCCTATAGTGAAGTGTTCTCTGTATAAGTTATATTCAAAAGAAAAAAAATGTTTTCACAGACACACTCAAAATACTGTCAAGTATTTTTGAAACCTGTACTTTTGAGAAATTTTGTATTAACTCTACAAATGTAGGGTAATTCTCCAAATGTAGGACCTTCCTCTTCTCTTGCTATTTCTCAGCTAGTTCTCATCTTCTTCCTCAACAACTCAGCTCAAGGTTAAAGATACTAAGCTGTTGTCACAGGGACTAACTGATTTCACACACCTTTTATCCCTTGTTTACAGATTTCACTGATGTTGGATTATTTCCTGTGAGGAATGCTGAATTACAATCAGAAAACGCTGTGAGACTGACAATGCTTTAAATCTCATACACTCTACTGGTCAATTTGATCTGTGTGTGTATTTATTATTATCCTATTTTAAAGGAAACCTGCCTATATTCTCAAGACCCATCTCATGACTGTGGCAACTGAAATTTATATGGGGAAGTGAGTATAGGAATGACAAGTATTCTCTATTTTTCCATCAGCAGATCAAAAGGGAAAGATGACCTAAACAGAAGACCATGGCAATAAACTCAAAAGTCTTTGTTCATAAAAATAATCAAAGACTCTAGAAGAAGTTAAATTCAACAACAGTGATTGCAGACTGATTGTACTCTCATCAGATCATGTGTAATCTGGCTGCCTGCAAGCCCGGGTCCCTGGCCCTCGGGACTCCCTTGCCAGCTGAGAATGAGGGGGGTCAGGCTTCTCAGGTGAGTCCCCCCATCTGGATGGACCCAGGAGGGGGGATGGGGTGGGGGAACAGCACTCACCCACCAGTGGGTGGCTGCAGCACCAGGCAGCCACCTGCAGCTCGGCTAGGCAGTGCCAGGTTGCACCCAGCCCCTAACCCAGAGGGAGCATGGGAAGGCACAGGGCAGGCTGACTGGGCCTGCCCCTGCACTGCCAGGTTCCGGTGCGCAGGCAGGGCCGGGAGGAGGGGAGTAGGGAGGTGGGGGGTGGGGTGGGAGAGCCCCTTCCATGTCTCTCTTATTCCAGTTAAACTTCAGAGGACCAAGAATATGCACACCAACTTCAACATAGCATGGGTGAGGGACCATGTAAAAGTCCAGTCCTGGACAGCAGATGTACAACCAAGAGAACCAGTACATCCCATACAGGAGAAACAACTGTAGAGACACAATGTTACCATGCACACTTCTGCTCTCGCTGGGCCAAGAAGACCCAGGACTTCATTTTGGAGATGCCTTCAAGAAGAGCAACACACCCTCCCCTCACTACGGGAGAGGAGAGGATGACCAAAGATGGGGTAATCAGCCCCACATCAAAACTGCAACCTGAAGCAGAGGAGATGATCTACAAAGGCCAATCACAGAAGCTGGTATTCACAGAAAAACTTCTCGACCCAACACTGACTGGGAGTGAGCTCCCCTAAATCTGATACCAGAGCCATAAGGAAAAGCAGCAAAGCAATGGAGATGGGATTGGAGAAGACGGCCTGCAGCAAGAAAACATGGACAGATCACAAATGAATACAGACTGGCTGCCCAACGCAAACTTAAGACTGAAAACCTAACAGCAAGGCTCGCCTGGATCCAACAACACAGTCCCTCACCCAGTGAAAGGACACTGCCACAGGAATGAGACTAATGGACTTAGCACAACTAGTAAACAACAAAGAGTGGGGTTTGAGAGAGTGGAAGGGGCACCAGAGGGAGGAGGGAGGGGGGAAAAAATAAAGAACACTTACAGAGGTTATGACCTAAAGAGCAAAATAATTTAATAAAAAAAAAAATCATGTGTAATTCTTGGAGGCTAAAACAAGTGACAAAAAGGCACATCCCACTTGCTAATAAACATGTTGAAAACTGGTGCCTGTTCCGGCACTAAGCAGGAAATAGCATCATAGACTTAAAGATCTCCTCCCCAAGGCAGACTACTGTTCAAAGCAATTTTAGAAGGCTGTATAAGTGAAATAGAGACCAAATTTGGATAATCATGTGAGTGATACCCAAAGTCTTTTGAACAGGGAGAAAATGACATGCAGGTGGGGAATATCACACTTAGGCACATCCAGGTGACTCCAGGCAACTCCACACTCCTCCTGCAGTCATGAGACAAATAGTTTGTTTCTCACTACATGTCATTGATGAAATCTAGTCTGGCAAAACTGCCTGCAAGTTTCAGTAGTTTGATTCCTGTTTATTAGTTTCCTTCCTTGTTTGCCTCCCTCCTTCCTTCACTCCTATCCATGTAAACTTTTACTGACTGTGCTAAACATTATTTGGGGTCTACAACAATACAGATAAGAATAAGAAACAGTATCTCACTCCAAACTTTATAACTGAAAAGGAGAGATAGAATGTCCATGGTAACTGGAAGACATGGCCCTCTGTGGTGAATGCCATAAAGCAGAGAGTCCATGGGGGGCTTGAAGAGCATGATCACAGCCAATTGGTGGGCTGTGGACACCTCCCTGGGGAGGAGTGTTTGATCTGACTCAAAGGGAGCAGGCAGGGAAGAGGGAGGGCTTCATCAGAAGTGTGTGCTGCCTGCCCAATGCGTAAGAGGAAGAGAGATGAAAGGAATTTTGAGACCATTCTGCTATAAGGAAAAAGGAAATAAAGGGCTGTCTGGAGGGGAGCAGCAGGAATGAGGCATGAGCCATGGTTATCCTCAAAGGCTCGACTCAAGTCACATGACCTTGATGCTTGTCTTCCAGAGTGGTTTTCAAACATCAATTTAAATCACCTGGGAGCCTTGTTAAGAGTCCTGATTGTGGGCCCACCCTCAGAGTTCCTGGTGTAGAAGAGAGTGTGGTCTGAGAATTTTCATTTTTAACAAGTTCCCAAGTGCTGCTACTGGTTCTGGGCATCACTGTCCAGGGACAACCAGGTACCTCCCACCTCCATATGACTTCCTAGACCTGGAAATTTTTATACTTAACTGTTCCCGTGACACCTGGTTTCTTTATTCCTTGTCTTTTCTCTTGATGATCTTTATCTCCTTATGCTCTATCTTCAAAACCTTTATCAGAAGTTAGCACTGGATCATTAATTTTCTGTCATCCTATGTATGAGACTTCAACTCCACGGGCAGAGCAGATGTCTATCTTGTCCACTGCTTCTCCTAATAGTGTATTTCAATGAATCCACATTTTCTGTTCTCCACTCTGGTTAATTCTTCCACCCCCACATGTTTAGCCTATACTCCAATTATTCCCCAATACAGAAAGTTATTATAGAGTTATGAATGTAAACCCCATGAAAGACTTTTATTCAATGGTGCCTAAAACAGTGCTGTATTTCTAGAATGAAATAGCCATGTTCTCAGGCCTTTAAATAGTGTTGGTCACATGGTAGGAACCTAATAAATACTGTCAACTGAGTGAATCATATGAGTCTTGGAAAGAGGAAGGATAAGGGACCTGCATAGTTTGATGTAGAAAAGATGGAAGCCAAGGTAACTCAGATCAGATGCCGCATCATCTCCTTATCAGTAAACGATGCTTATCTTTGATATTATTAGTAAGATGTTCGGAATCAGTGGTGGAAAGACTGAAGGATTAAGTAGATTGGGGTAAAGTAACTGGAGAATTTTTATAAGAGCTCTTGTTGAAAGTGAAATACCTCAGCAACTAAGCCCCTAGAAAAAAAAAAGAAATCCTTAAATAGAGATAACAAGGCAGATCATATTTCCTCTCTAAAATTCTAGAAATGTTTCCCTCTCATACATTAAGATGATTTTCTACTTTGCACTTGCTGTCATTTCCCTGTGCTTCCACACAGAAGTCTGAAATTTTAGGGGGAATTGTAGCCCCTCATATGTGTGCTCCTTTTCTGTTCTGTAAGTCAAGGACTTAGAATGGTTTTTTTCAGCAGAAAATTTCTGCTCCAGATATATTGCTACACAGGCGTATCCCAAATGCCTGTAAGCTTCCATATGGTTAGCAATTTTAATGCCAGATCAATTGCTATCACAGCATCATATATATTACTTAGAAACGTGACTAGTGGGATGTAATAGTGCCCCAAACACATGTGATTACAAATCTTGTGTAGTCCTTACATTCAAAAAGTCACAAAAAAGGAATTCAGCATTTAGGTGAGTCATGAATTCATCTGGTAAGAGGACAATCTGTAGAGAGGAGGGATGAATATATGCAAATAACATCTCATGTGAAAATGATTAAGGATTCTCTAAGTGCAGAAAACAGACCAGGATTCTCACCCAGTGATAAAATGTGTGATCCCATAAGAGTGTCATTTTTTAGCAGTTGGTAATCCAGACTGAAATGGTATAAAAATACATAATATGTGTGCTAAGAAAACAAAGGATGAGAGATCAGGAAGGGGGTATGTTGAGCTAATAGATTTGCATTTTCATTTTTCACTCCCATTTTTAGATTGTTGAATTAAACAAACCTTCAGGAGGAAGACACTGTCACTTTATTTTTGATCATCCTAAGCCACTCTGGGAAAAGAAATAATGGCAAGTCATCATTGGTATACAGGATACTTATCCAATAAATCTCATAGAATAAGTGAAGGGAAGACTAAGATAAGAGGGGTGGTTCTCAGATAATTGAAAAGAGAAGGAAGCTGAGAGGTCTGTCCATTTGGTGAAGACCCTGGTACATTTTCACAATTTCTTAACTCAATTCCCTGGGGATGTAAAAAAATAATGGGTATGTAATCAATTTTGTAATTGAAAGGCTTGCATGTAGACACATTCTAACTAGTACTCAGTATAAGAATTTACTTTGTTATGCTTTATATATTTCAATTTACAAGGTATCATATCGTTTTCTTCAAAGCTAGTGACAATCTTTTCCTTATCCTCTTTGTTCCATTGCTGACTCATTTCTCTTTATCTCAAGCTCCAGAAATCATTTTAACAGAAATAGTCAATGTTAGATGTGTATTCTTTTTGTCTTCAATTGTAGTGTGTTTTCTCTATCATTCAGGGTTCCAGCAAGAACAGAATTCTGCTCAGATGGTTCAATTGAACAGACTTTAATAAAGTGAACTGCTTATAGAAATCTGGGACGGGTAATAATGAAGGAATATTCAAGGGTTGCTGAAGCACCCAGAAATTAGTAACTCTTGGATCTAAAGATGCAAAGCAAGCAAGGATTATTTCCCTTAGGGCAACAAGAGTTGGCCCTTGGAGGAAAGACTTCCAGCAGGAGACATTGTGGAAACCAGTAGATTCTATCAGAATTGTGGCACTAAAACCAGGAAATAGGGATAGGGATTACTTCTACTTTTCATACCTCCTCCTGCCCTCCATTCACTGCTTGGAAAGAGAGACAATATAGGCTACAGAGACCCATCTTGAAGGCACAGACAAGAGAAATGCAGAGAGTATAAGGGGAGACTACTGACATTAAGCTTGCTTGACCAGCATTATGATTGTCTAGAGACTTAAAGATGCAGTCTCATCCTTTTGTAGAATTGCAATGATGAGGGTCTACTGTGACGTGTTTCAGGTAACACAAGGAAACATGAAAAAAAATCCTTAAAAAATCACAAGTGGGTTCATGGTTACATTACTGACTCATCTCTTCCACTAGCTGGACCTTTAGTATTGCTTGTGATTCTTCTGAAGCTCCAAATTATGTCTCTCGGGATTATTTTAAATCTAAATCAACTCTCCTTTTATCAGGTCCCTTATTCACTTTCTCTTCATAGGACACAAACCTCTCCAGAGAGGAGAGGCCAGCTAGTTTCATTTTCTTTGAGATCTATCACTTTCCCTGTCTCTGTTTATTCCTGTTATTCCTGCCATTTGGCATAAAATTTGACCATTATCTATCTTAGCTTAAGTGAAAGATGAAAGAGACCCTGCTTCAATGGCAGTTGCTAAATCTCTGGCCCCACCTTTTGTCCCCTGGTTGAAATTATGGTCTACATTTACTGCTAGTCTCCTAATATCCCATTTGTTCCTCAACTTATCATGTTCTGGTTTCACTCTTCACCCCACCAAAGGCATGCATCAAAATAATTGATTTCTTTAGTAGCCAAATCAATGGATGCTACTTTGTAGTACTTGCCATGACCAACACCAATCTTTTTTCCTGGGTTTCTTACTTGTGTAAAGATGTTTTTACTTGTTTTTTTTTTCCCTACCTGTTCTAATCAGATTTTATCTTTCTTTTCATGAAAGAGTGCTTTTTGGGTGCCCATCCTCTACTCCAGGTTTCAAGAAATTCTATTTACATACCAGTTGCTGGAATCTACTTACAGGATAGATCTCCTTGAACTCCAGCACATCTACCCAGTTCAACATTTTAGACTCCTTAAACTACACAGACCCAGAAAAGTTTAATCTCTCTGCGAATCATTTGCTCAGTTAAGCTACCCACTCCTGAGAATCACGTCATACAGATTCCTCTTCCTTTGATGATCTAATTGTGAAAATTCTACCTCCTCAATAGTTCTTTAATTGCTTCTCTCTTTTCCCTTTGATTGTTATGGTCATAAACCAGGCTACATTTGTCACCAAAATATCCCATTCCTATTACCTCAGATCTTTAGCTTTCAAGTCTTTACTTGTCAATGATGGCAGAGAGAACTTTCTTTAGAACATCTAATCATCTAGATTGCTGTTTGAAATTCTTTGTTAGCACTTTGTCATCTCTGTTAGAAACCAGAACTTTTTATTATAGGACTCAGGGGACTGGGAATTTAGAACCTGGAAGTTTTACCTTACCTCTCATCATTTCCACCAAAAGAATACCCTTTTAGTTATACTTCATATTTTACACTTGCCCAGGCTCTTCTTACCTGCAGTTCTGTGTAACTATAAGATATTCCTTCTGTTAAATACCTTAATCTAATTTCTACTTGCTAATTATGACTGATATCAGAGCCCTGTCTTTTGAATACTGGTCATTTTTTAATGAAGTATACCTTGATATATAATAATCTGCTTTAATCACTATTTGTATTTTAGGATTCATGATCAGGAAAACTTATTTGATCTTCTCTCTTCCCTTCAGTCTAAATACAAATGACACCTTTCCTGTATTTATCGACCGTCAAATTTTCTGTCAAAGGGACCTGGAGTTGATCTGTTTACCAAGTTACTCAATATATCTGAGTACTTGGACTGATCTTTTATCTTTGTAGCTTGAGACTAGCAGAGGGCCAGATACCTTACCTCATTAAACACTCCTGTTTTGCCCAATCACTTTATCCCTCAGACTCTAGAAAACGGGAAAGAGCAAGATTTCTGGATTCACCAAAGATAGTATTGTGAATTGTAAGTATGTTGCAAACTCTTCTGATCTGGGTTTCTGTTCAAATTCCACAACCAGCTCTGAAAATCCTTTTACCTTTCTGGAGTTCTACTTTCTAAAGTATTAAGTATAGTTAGACAATAACTTATTCCCTACACTCTGACAGTCCATGAACTAAAAGTACCATTTACAGTGTAAAGCTGCACACTTTCAATCAACTAAAAGTGCAAAATTCTCAAAACCCATTTGGAGGGATAGTTTCTTTAGGAGAATCAGGTGACAAGGGGAAGGGTTGACAATCATTAAATATCAAAGTGGTCACTAAGAGACTGGTTGTTATTAGTTCTCCCAGATCTGCCTCTTTCCCTCACCAAAGACCATGATTTGATAGCTTCCTCCCTGTCTCTAAAGACAGTGAACTGGTTCTGACCAATAGGAGGTATTGTTTGAAGTCATGGGTTGTACTTACAAGAGCGCCCACACTCTTTTCCACTCGTCTGGTGGCTGAACTGTAAGGGTTGGGAGACTCCTTCCTGAACCACTCTTTGGAGTTGTGTGATGAGTCTGTCTGAAGTACTGAACAGAGGGAGACTGGTGATGAGTCTGTCTGAAGTACTGAACAAGGGAGACTGGTTCTCTGCTCAATTTGTGCAAGAGAATGAAGCAAATTTCTTTTAAGCCATCAAATTTTGGGGTTCTTTGTTCTAGCAAAAAAAAAAAAAGACAAGAAAAAGCCACTCAAGGGTATTCCTAGTAACAGACACACTAAAGTAAAATATCTTACTATTTCTAAAGTATATAGAGGAAAAAAACAGTGATTTTGTTGAATAAAACCACTTAAAAAAGTTTACTTTATCCTGGAATAAAATAATTTTTTAGGAAATTGACTATATTACGCAGAATAAACTCCTAAAGCTTCATGTTCTGCATTCCACTAGCTTCAGATTCTGCTTCCATTAGCTTTCAAAGAAGCTAATGCTCAGAGGCAGACTGGGAAGTCATTTATTTGGCAAAGCAAATTCTAATCCTATAAACCAGTTATCTACTGATTGATCATAATAAAGGCTAAAGCAAGACAGCAAAGGAATTTTCATTTTCTGTTCCGTAATTGCATTTACAAAGAAAAACATAACACTTTTGTAACTCATACAATATAAGCTGTGAAGTTATGAAACATTAACATCTTTCACTGCTTTTCAGGAGATAGAGTGATTATGCTTAATGGTATTACCCAGAAGGTATCCTGGTGCCATAAAATAAAGACTCAATTATCAGCTTGGGCTCCAAGGGGAAAGTGACCCAGAAGCATTTGAAACTCTTCCTTCCACTAGCTCAGTGGAGAAAAGGAATGCTGATCCCCATGGAGTAATATCTGTCTGTAAGTTTAGACAGAGGAGTAGAGAGCTGCAGCATTGCACTAACAAGCAAAACAGGGGACACAAACACACTGCTGGGAAGAAAGTTTTGATATAATCTGCTGATAAACAATCAGCACTCGGGGGTTGCATTCTAAGCTAGTACATAAGAAAAACTAAAAAGAGTCTGCCATTTGTAAAGGCCAAGAGCTAAAAGGAACTTGCCGAGTACTGAGAACTTTTCCATTAATCACACACCAATGTGTAGGTAAAGGCTTGAAGGCAAGCTTGGAACCCACCATACATCTGTCATAGTTACTAGTGCTCCAAATCTAAACTCACATTTCTATGTTGCCACAGCTTGAGTCTTCTGTTCATGATTTGAGATGGTTCCTTCTTTCTTTAGGCTCTTGTTATGAGCTCAGTATGCCTTTTAGAGATAATACTGAAACTCTCCACTTCTTTGACCCACATACACAGGTATTTTTGGACTAAGGAAGAAACAGAGGCAGAACTCAGTCTGATTATAGAGATCTTACAAACCAGGCAGAGAATTTTGGACTTGATGAAGTTGGACTTGATGAAGTTGGTAATGGGAGCCAAAGTCAGTCTTCCAGCAAGGGAGTTGACACAATGCAAGCCTCGTATTAGTAAGATCATCAGTATAAGTAGATCAGATAGCATCTACTATTTAGGTCAGACAGGAGAAACTAACCTTAATCTAGGTTGAGATGAAGTCTTAAATCATGTCCTGTGGGAAAAGAGCAAGATATATTTTACAGAAATGGGAAGTGCTAGATAAATATTTCCTCTTTAGGAATAAAGTAGCTGAAGTAAAGCTCACTTGAAGAAGTTTACTTGAAGTAAAGCTCATTAAGGAAGCAAACACAGTGAAGAAAAATTTACCATCAAACTCAGGATCCTTCTTAGACTGAAAGGAGGCACAACTGATGAATACACCAAAAAAAAAGGTACAAACTATAAAACTAGGACAATCTTGGGAAAATGGGAGGTTATGACCATCTTGTCTGAAAAGAGCTCTAACTTCACCCACAGATTCCTATGATCACCTTGATCTCTTGTACTTTAGGTTTCTAAAGTTCAGAACGTAAAAAGTCAGCCACAATCAGAGGGTAAAAGAAAAAGAAAACTGCTCTTGGGAGACTGAACAGCTAGAGAGAGAAGGTGGCGAGTAAGAACAACACTGTCCCTGACATTGAACCTGTTCTGCCAAAGTCACATTTGTCACAGCACACCTCTCTCTTCCATCTAGGTATGGCAATTTGGAGCCTCTGTGCTTACAGGATTTCAAGGACCAACCTGCTTTTTAAAAGGTCTTACTTCCTTCAAGTCTCACTCCTTAATCTCCAGATCCTGTTTGCATGGATGACATGTGAACTTGACAATTAACTGGGATCTGGGGGTGACAGGGTGGGCACAGCATGATACAGACTAGTCAACACACCCATCACTGGTGGATGGCCACTAGCCCTGCACATACCTATGGTCACTGAAACTACCTTAAGGAGGAAAAAGGAGACTCAGCCAGGATTTCAACAAATGCAGGGCTGGGTAAGAGTCAGTGAGGCCTCAGTGGGTAGCTCCAACAACAGCAATTTCAAGTTATAGGAGAGTGCTGGCAAAGTCAGGTCTCTCCTCCTGTCAATAGACAGCAGGTGGGTGTCCAGGGAAAGAGACTCTGGAAGGAATGTCTACCCTTTGGGTACACTGAATTTTCTTACCAATTATAGCATGCATGTCCCACACAGTGCTTATATTCTGTGTACTAATGTCATGTGGGGAGCTTGCTTTCTTAGAAAACTTCAAGTTATCAGGGGACACGGACCTTGTGGGTCCATGTTTCTAGCTCAGGATCAGTGTCCAAATACTGGTGGAGTGAATGAAAGCACATACCCACTGGCACTTTCTGGACTACTTTTTGAGACACATTCTTTCGCCCACCATTTTCTATCCCTATCTCTGTTTTACTAAGAAATCTTTATCACTGTTGACTCATACCACCATAGAGACAGAAATAAGATTCAAATTCCAATTATACATACATAATCTACTCCTTTTATTATCTTGGATTTTTCAGTTCCTCAGGTGTAACTAAATCTTTAGATTTTTTAAGCAATTTTTTCTATACCTGCATGGGTTTCAGATTTAGAAGTGCTGTTTGTAGAGTTCCTACTCTGCACAGTCGGGTTAGAATCCCTACTACGTCCTTACAGTGACCTTGGGTTAGCTAGCTCTGTTCTTGGATTACCCTCTCTATACCTTAGTAATTGCGCAAAACAGGGATACCTACATTGCATAAGGTTGAGAAAAATCAGTATACAAGTGTTTCTGTTAAGCTTTGGTATTAGCTATTTTACCCCTTGTTAAATACTCACTAAATCCCAAGAACCATGCTATTGCATTTAATCCTTATAACTTGGTGAAGATCCTAATATCTACTGATGCAGAAAAGGAAAGTGAGTCTCAGAGAAGTCAAGAAACTTGCCAAAGGTAACAGCTACTAAGTGTGGGAAAGCAGAAGCTGAAATAAAGACAGTTATACTTCAGCACATTGCAAATATTATGCTACATTGACTGGCATGAAGTTACTGAATTGGTAATTACTGAAAAACCGTAGCCACTTAAATTCTACAACACTGACAGAAATCATTGCTTTTCATTCTTTCAGTTCTTTCACCATCACTAAAAATTTTTACCCTAATATTATGTGATGCAGAAGATTTTTTTGCCCTCAATATAACAGCATAATAAATAATTAGGTTTATTTCCAGGTATATGAGAAGATGAGGGGTAAAGGAATGAACCCAGGGTGAGGTATGCCTATGTAGGAGTTTCAGTTAGCCACTGACAGTGGAATATTAATATTATTTGAAGTCAAGCAATTCTCCACTTTACTTCATTCCTTCTAGTATATTTTTATATCTCCCTTGTAAACACATAATTTAATATAGCTGTCTAGAAAGGCATCCATTTTTATCATCAGGTTTTCCTTGTAGTTTACAGTTTTCCTGGAGACACTTATAGTTGCCATTTACTAAGCATCTATTATATAATTGGCAGTATACAACTGTTATTGGCTTACATAGAAGGAGCACTGAGCTCATTAGCTGCTCTCAGGAGGTATGCTGGTCTGCTCTGCATGCTTTATTTTTTATTCATGAGCAGAGTCCTATAAATGACAGTCGCATATTTGATTCAACTAAGACCTAAAAAAATATTTTTACAAAAAAAATAGGACTGTTTCATAATCATTAACAAAACCAAACCAAATTACTTAAGGGATAAAAATGAAGTAATTTAGAATTCTAACTTTAGATGGGCAACACAAATTAAGCTCAATACTACTCTACTCTGCAGTACTATTAGTTTCCTGTTCAGAGCAAAGCTTGCAGAAAGTAGTTTCCCAGTAAAGAAAGCAAAACACCCCCAAACCTAAGCAGTTTGGGAGCCACCAAACCCGTTTCTGGTGATGGACAATGACACATCTAAAAGCAAGCAAAAACCCCTCACTTGCAGCAGGGAGTATGCGTAGATAGCTATCGTCTGTGGATCTACCATGATGGACAAGGCTCCTTTCTTCCACTTCCTATTCTCATTGTTGCATTTTTTTGTCTTCCAGCTTTCAGGCATCTGGTAACTTATACATTTGGGACTAAGTTAGGTAACAGACAGATGACAATTATTACTTTTACTGCATAACAGAAAACATAGCACAGCTTCCTCCAGGAACCTCCACTTGTGCAAGCTCTAAGAAAATGCTACAAATATAGGGAGCTGCCGCTGGCCTCATTTCCTGTTATGCGGTTAGAAATGTGAGCACACCTGCTCCATGAAGCAGGCCTGCTACTTTCCATAGATGACCAGCACATACTGACATAATTATGGAGAAGGGTAAGTACTATATCACACAAAGCCTCTAGATATGTTTATCACGTGGCCTGACATTGACTAGGAGAATCAGAGTAGTCTCTCCTTGAAATTTAGCCTGCATCATGAGTTACTAAATCTTATCCAGATTTTCAAGGGCAGTGACAAATGACAAGATGTGAAAAGCCTGGACCGTGAGTATTTGGGAGATGTAAAACAACCTTCAGATGTTAATTCTTTCTGTTTCTCCCGGGAAAACCGGTGTGGAAAAATTTGGGATTATGTTACCATCTATATAGCCCCTATCTCAGGGCATGTCTCCACTCCCATCCCACAATCCTTAAGATTGATGAGGGTAAGCTTTCAGAAGTTTCCAGGGTAGTAGAGAACTCAAGGAAACTATAAAAGGCAGTGCCCAGAGTCTGCAGGAAAGGGAAACATGATTGTTTTTCCCAGGGACAGACTTAAAAATTCTTCTCTACACTATTCCTAGAAAGAACAATTTTGCTTTATGACTCAGAGCCAGATATAATCCAGATTATAATCAATATATTTGCAAGCTTTCCTTAACTGCTAATTGTTGAATTAGCGGACACCATTATACCCCTTCTGTAAAAACGCAATTGAATTAAATGAGCTAGTTTCTTCCTGGTTTATTGGAAGATTTATATGGGAATGTCAAAATTGCCAGAGTCAAAAACAAGCCCCTGTAAATTTGTGCAAAGCACATGCCATATACTCCGCAGCAAGATGTAACAAACGTGCAGTCACACGCTGCTTTATATGCAGTCCTTTGCCTTCTCATGAAAGGTGAGTACAAAGTATGCTAACCTGATTGTTCCCCCCCTTTTATTCTCTCTTCAGAAAAATATCCATGATTTTATAATTGGCTACTTTTATTTTTGTTGTTGCTATTGTTGATTCATTTGCCTTGCTCAAATTTGAAAATCTTTCTAAAAACCACTCTGCAGGCTAATAAGCACCATAAAAAAAAGTCACACCCAGTTCTTAATCACTGGTGAATTTAGCCCCACTGCTCCTACATACAGGTCTAAAGGAAAAGCCTTAGTTTTCAGGTCACAATTCACATGTCATAAGGCATTAACCATATCCCTCATAACCAAGCATCAACCTAGGCAAATACTGCAAATTCTGGCTGTAGCTACTTCGAACACAGAATCCCATTCAACATTGATCCACAACTGAGGTTGGCACAGTAAAAAAAAGTACGAAAAGTTAAATGTGAACCCATTGCATTCTCAGCGAGCCAAACTGAAGAGCAGCAAGCTCCGTGCATATATCCTGTGACCAGGAAAGCACAGAGATTCATACAGACCAGAAAAAGCAGGGCACAGGCAGGAGCAAACCACCCCCTCATTCAAAAGGACATGTAGAACATGAAAGCCGCTTCACTCACCCAGCGTAGCGGTTGCTATAAAGGTGGCTGTGCCCTGGTTGCAGAATCTTCAGAAGTAGCCAGCAAAGCGTCAGTAAAGCAGCTGTCGGGCTCCTGGACTTCCCGAGGAACTTCATAGTATTGCACTGGGAGGCACTGAAAGTTACAGCAGCACCCCAGACTGAAGGTGGCTCTCAGGCTCCCTCCACACAGCACTATGCCCAGGGAGGGGTGGGGAGAAGGGCTGAGAGTGAGCAAAATGTGACACTTTGTTCCAGCCACAGGAAAAAAAAAAAAAAGTTTAAGCAGCCCAGGAAAAGAAGTTGCTAAGACTTAGTCTTGGGACAAGAAACAGCAGCCCAGCCCAGCAGCTGAGGCTGATACTTAATCAGGCTCCCCTTGAAGGGGCTGGGCCTCCCTAGTGCTCGCTGACTCACAGCAGGGTTCGCTGGGTGCTGTGTCCTCTGGGTAACTCCTTCCCAGGTCACCTCCTTCCAAATTTTAGACCCGTAATCTTTTTGGATAACCTTTCTTTTCTTGCCTTCTGCAGTAGAGGGCCCTGTGCTCAATGCTAACAAATGGTTCGAGGATGAGCTAGAAAACACAGGCATAGAACATAGCAAGCGTAATGTTTTCATCTACCACGATACATTTCGACATGCATCCTACATCCTGAAGTGCACAAATGAATAATCTTGAAACTATGTGTGTGGTGGGGAGGAAGGGGAGTTTGGGGAGTAAAGCTGGAGCGTCTGGGTCTGGACAGCCAGTTTCAGGCCGGGTCCTATGTGTCCCAGGCAGGGGCCGCAACTCACCGGGCTTGGGCTTGGGGGAGCCTTTGGGACGCCTTTCATTTCAGCAGTACCAGACCTGCTGCTCTTTCAGAGGAAACAGGAGGCTTCCAAATGCTTTACCACCACACTTTTGGAATCAATTGGGAAGCCAGACCTTTTAAGTCAGAATTCCTGGGGGTGGGATTAGAACTTTGCAAAGCTCTCAGGTGATTCCAATGTTCAGCCACCACGCTGGTCTAGTTTGGGGCTTCTGGAACTTTACCAAGAATTCAAATCACCTGGGGAGCTTGCTCAACTGCTGCTTCTGATACAGTGAGTTGTGACTGGTGCCGAAATTTTGCATTTCCAAATTCCTGGTGATATTCTTGTGGCTGGCCCTTCAACCACACTTTGAAGTGTGGGGTTTTGTTTGGTTTATTTATTTTTTTTAATAATCTATGTCTGCTTTTTGTCTCTCTCTAAAATCTCAGGGGAGAATTTAAAAAATGACCTGGGGAGCAAAAACCCTTTGCTTCACATTTTTGCCAGATTGGTGATGAAGGCTTTCTTGCATCTGCTTAATCCTGCCCAAATAACACAGGAAACTCAGTGAGGGGGTAGTCCTTTGCTCTAGTAAATAAGAACAGTGTTTTCTAGGGTGCCCTTACCCCCACCCCCACCACCACCAAATTGTGAAAGGGGAAGCCGGCATCTTGCCATCACTCATTCATACATGATACAAATCTCCTAAAGAGTCATGTTTGAGAATTTTTGAATCCGTCAACATGACAACCAGATCACCTGACAGGGAGCAATCAGCAGCTGACATGGCTTTCACTAGAAATGAATTCCTCAAAATTGTCTTCAATTACCCCAGGATGAGTTTTAATTAATCTTTCCTTAGTGCCTCTTCCCTCATATCTGGTATGACATGTAGGGCATGACATATCAAATTTAAGTATTTCTCTGGTTTCTAAAAAAGGCTGTGTTCTTCTTGAAGTGAGAAGTGTATCTGTTTCATCTTTGGAAAATTTCCTTATATGTTAGAGGGAACACAATGTTCACCAAAAAAATGATCAACAATGTTTATTGAATGACTAGTGAATCTGTTGAATTCATTCAACAATCACTTATTCTGTAAATCCTGCAACCAGACCAAGTAAAGGATACCTGAACCTCAGAGAGCCCACAGTGCCTTAGAGGAATGGAAGTTCTCAGGACTTATGGTTCTGTTTCTTTGATTATATTGCTGTTTTCTTCTTTGCTAATCTCTGACCTAATGTTCTGGTCTTTGTAAACTTGTGAGGCTACATAACCAGGCATACAGTGATGCTTCCTGAAGTCTTTCTGAAAAATTCAACAAAGCCTATGCAACAGCCAGTGAACTGTTGAAATCAGAGGTTACTGTATAAATAAAACACTTCATCTCTTTGCATTTAATTATGTCAGAACAATGTATAAATCTGTCATATTATATCACAACATTAAACTAGGAATGTTCAATCTCTGACTGGGGATTAAGCTTATCCTCAAATCATCCTGAAAGTTTGCATTTAAGCAGTTTGTTCAGCAAAGACTTGCTAGATGCTTGAACTGAGGTAATAATTTTCTAGACTATTAAAAATTCAAAGACCCTGAAAATATCCTATCAACTTACTAAAATTTTCAGATCAAAGAGAAGTTCTCAAACAATGGAAGCCATTCCCAGAGACCTTCCCCTGTTTTTCTATCAGGTTATCTGATCAAATTCTGTTGATAAAGATAAACTCTCATAAAATGAGTGATAAATGGAGTCCATTTAGAAGTGGGAAGAGCAGAGAAGAGTTTTATAGATGGATTAAAAGATAAAAGTTCCATTTTTAGGGCACCAGGAGAGAGTGAATTATTAAGCCATTTAGAGATTTGGAAACAGAAAGATGAGATGGTGTATTTATTGCCTTTGCCTTTGTCACATTTTGTGGAAGAGTGAACTTTGTTAAAAGAAATATTACCCTGCAGAGAAAAAAAGGAAATTACAATTGGGACAGGAAAATATCATCCTTGATTTGAGTTCATTATTGTTGATAATTAGATAATTTTTAATTTTTCCCTCAGATCTGAAATACTAAGATGTTGAGGGGGAAGATTTGCAAATTCTCCTCTTAAGTATATGAGGAAGAACTATATAGATTTATTTCTGCAAAGTTATCTGAAGAAGATAAACAGAAGTGGTTGGACTTTGTGATAAAGGCAACACTCCAACTGCAGGTGTTTCTATGTTCATTTCTCAATGTCTCATTAAAATGACCCTTGTTATCTGTCAGATCTCCTTTATAACTTTCTGTCATTGCTTCCAACACGGGAAGATGTAATGAATGTATAGTTAGTTTGCTGCCTTATATGGTCTTGACAATTCTATGAGGCATATTTTGAAGCTTCCTTTAACAAATCAGTCCCTCCCTACCCTTTTCTTCAGTCAGTGTCTTTACTCATTTGCTTGTCAACTATGGATATTTCTCCCATCCTTAAACATCAGTCACCTCTTTCCCCCAACTCAGGTTTCTCAGAAGTATTCTCTTGAACACTAATGAAACTTTCTCTTAAAGAACAATGATGATCTCTAAATGGGAAAACTTTGTTCTCACACAACTTTACATTTGCATGATTCCTAAGGCTGCTTACCACCCCATTTGAAACTCTTGTTTTGCATCTGGGAATTTGTTCTCTTTTGCTCCTCTCATTCTTATTCCTTCCCTATTTCTCATCTGCTTACAAAAGCAAATGTTCTATGGGTGTTATTGTCCTTGATTTCCTCCTGATATGCTTTGAACAAGAATGAGCTGAAGAATTTCATGGAAGAGAGGGACATGAGCGGGATCTGGAAGAAATGGAAGGAATTGATTGGCTAGAGACAAGAAGTATGGACAGAGATACCATTATTGTCAAAGAAATGCTGTAAACAAACACAGCACGTTGTCTCTGACAGTGATATTTAGTGCTGATGGAGGAGTTAAGCATATTATATTAATTATAGGCAAACAACTTACAGATGTTGTGATATCAAACTAAGAGGAGAATGGATGATACATAGGTGCTCTGAAGATGTGGATGTTTAAACAAATACAAAAGAGAATGCTGTACCAGCTATACCAAGGAAAGGGTGGTGGTGGGGTAAAATGGGCAAGGGTAAGTCCATATATGCAAAGAAGTCTGCTAAGAATGAGTTGTCCTTCCTTAAGACAGGATAAAGAGTAACATTTGGGCTCCTCATCTGAAATTTCAAAACCCTTGAAAAATTTCATTTTTAGTTTTCACCATTCCCTGAATACTCTGTATTTTTTTCCTCTTTGGTATTAGATTCAATGTTCCCTTGATGACAATTGTCATCTCTAATCTGCCTTCCTATCCGCTATTCCAGTTCCTCCGTGAAACTGTTTCAGTTCTTTTCTGTCCACAGTACTCACTTTCTTGGAGCTCATACATATACACCGTATGGTCTAGTGTGTATTGACACAGTTTAATATTGCTGTCTATTACCAACTTCTCAAGAACAGACACTTGATTATGTACCTTTTTGTATTCTACTATCCCTGGGAGATTTCTGGGTCCACAGCTGACCTCCACAAACAAGTTGTTGACATGGTTTTCAGTATGGGGTATATAGGTCCTTTCAGTTAGTAGGAAATTCCTTGTCCTTAACTCTCTCACAAAAGTCTTGCTCACTTAGATGAAAGAACAATTTGAAGAGCAAGTATTTTTGATGAATAGCCTATTATTACATTTTCAGGTCCAAGTAATTATAAGAATGCTTTATTAAAATCTATAGAGCATAACCAAAGTATTCTAATATAGGAAGGTAGGAATGAAGAGTTCTACCTACTGATTCAAATCAGCAGCTGAGATTTCCCAATCTTCTCCCTTTATTGGTGCATCCTTTTTTCTCTCTGTTACTCTCTTATTCACCCCTTCCCTTCTTTTTGGATATCTGTTACTCAGGATCTTGTGAAGAAATAAGGTGGGGAAAACTGGTATGTAAAACTAATATTTACAATTTCAAATGATACAGAAGAGTTTTGCCATCTAGTATAGTATAACACTACACTTGTGTTATACTATTAGTGATATTGTGTCTATGGAAATTAAGGGATATTTAAGATGGAGGAGCACAAGGCAGACATCAGGAAGATGTGATTAGTAAAATTGAAACCAATGTTAAAGTAAATAATTGAAGAACTACACTCCTTTGCATCTGCCTAGGCAAACAAAAGATGATTTTAAAAAAGAGAAAAACAAACATGAAACATGAAAATAATATAAAGATAGAAAAAGATTTAGATGCAAACAAGACTTTCACAAAAAAACTATTAGGCAGAGAAGATGTTTCAGATATAACAAAGTTGAAAAGAATAGCTGATGAAACCTACTCTTAAGAAAGGAAAAGTGTTATACAGAATAAGAGAAGTCAAACAGGCAGTAATTTCATCTTGAAACTCATCAAGGTAAAGGATGGGAATGTTCTCTTGGTGTTGAAGACTGAGAAAGAAATAGAAAAAGGATCTTTCTTTTAACTGGCTTATAGAAATAAATAAATGGTTTTGAATGTTCCTAAAATTCCAAGAAAATAGGGAAATTAACAATACTTTCAATGCTTGACAAAATAAAAAAGTATACTTGTCAAAACTCAGAAACATCCTAATAATCCAAGTTCATATAATTAAGGTAAGATTTTGGCAAATATGTTGGATAATTGTGGTATGGTAAAACATAGCAATATTTTCCTGCTTTCTCAATGCTAAGTATATTATAATGGAGTGCATTTAAAATTGGATTTGGGTATACTTTCTCTAAATGAATGCAGGTGCACTGATTGGTTATAAAAATGTAAATTTATGTACAAATTAATTTAATCATTACTTGATATTTAATTTCAATAGGAATAATGTTTTGTAGTGTGCTAATTTGAAGACAATTTCCAAGATTTTTAGAAAACTTAATAATCAGAACTGACAAACAATTAAAAAATAGACAATGGATCTGAATGGACATTTCTCCAACAATGCTATACAAGTGCCCAGTAAATACATGAAAAGTATGATAACCATTAGTAAGTTGGGAGTTACAAGTCAAAATCACAATTAGATAGGACTTCAAGTGCACTAGGATGATAATCAGAGGCAGATAATAATGAATGTTTGTAAGGATGTAGAAAAATAGAAACTGAAATATTGTTGGTTTAAGTGTAAAAACAATGCAACTTCTGTTTTGTAGTTCTTAAACCATTAAATATAGTTACCATGTGAATTGAGAAATTTCACTCCAGAAAATTCAGTCTTACCAAAACCTGTTACACAAATGTTCATTGTAGTATTATTTAAAAGAGACAAAAAATATAAATAACTTGTAGGTCAGCAAATTAATTAATAAACAATATGAGGTGTATTTAGACAATGGAATATTATTTGGTCACAAAATTAAATGATATGATGATACTTTCTGTAGTATTAATGAAACTAGAAAACATGCTAAGTGAAAGGAGGCAGAGACAAAAGGTGATATTTGTATGAATCCTGTTATGTGAAAATTCTAAAATGGTAAAACACATATAAAGCATATTAGAAGTGTGAAAAATGGGGGTAGGGGAGAAATAAGGAGTGGGGGTTTTCTCTGGGGGAGTGATAAAAATGTTCTGAAATTAAATAATAGTAAAGATTGCACAATCTTGTAAATATACTAAAAATCATTGAATTGTATGTTAAGGTGATGAATTTTATCTTTGTGAATTAAAATTCCAGTGAAATGATCTGTAGGGGAATCAAAACCTCAGGCTGATTAAAAAAGAGCTAATTAATGTATAGTCAGTGGATACCCAAATCATTTATTCTTAAGATAGAACCCTGAAGTATCAGTAACAAGGCCAAATCTAAAGTTTAAATGTTTTTGATTTGAATATACAACAGATAGGCTACTGTTGATTTTTGCTTTCTATGCAAAGTATAAATCTGCAGAAAGATGTGTTATGTGCATTTACAATTTCTGTTTGTAGCTAAAATGCTGGTTTGTGATATACTGTTGTTCATTATTCAAGGTTTTTTAGTGTGTGTGTATGTGTGTGTGTGAAATAAAAATTACTTTGGTTAAAAGTTATAATTAATATTGGTGATTGAAACCATGCTCAGAGCCATTTGGCTGAGAAAATACAATTACATATATGTTTCTCTTTTTCAAAAGAATAATTTTCTCCTAAAAATTACTTTACTATACTTTTTTTCCTTTTATTGTTCTTCAGACCTACTTGCACTCTAAAACTTACTAAACTCCAAAGAGTTTATGTGGATGACAGCCGTTGATATTGCCTATTATTGAAAATTGAAACTGAGAATTTTTTAACGCTTATTTATAGATTTGTTTGAAGTAATGATGAAAGCATTGCATGCCTATAATATCTTACAAAATTAGTTCTCATGGTTTTGTGAGCTCCTAAAGTGCCAGTACGTTCCAGAATATTAAAGAACACAATGAAAGCCAAAGCTTGCAACATAAATTTTATTTGCCTGGGTTTATACTACCTGAGTCTGAAGAGTTATGGAATGTGTTAATAGCTTAGCAAAGTTTGCTCAGTGTTGATGGAATTGGTTCCTTGGTTTGCTATTTATTGCTTTAGGTTACAATATGAAGAGCTAATCTTTTTGTGTTGTATGTTCACATAACAAAGATTTTTCTTATTAGAGTAACTTTTTGTGCTTTATATTACATCCTGAATTACTTAAGAAAATAACAGCAACAGCAAAGAAACCTCACTTCTATAAGGTAACAATTATGTCAACTTCTATATTAAACAGATGACAATCATTGTTTACTGGTATTCATGGGCTTGTCTTAATACAGTCTAAATCTCCTCTCAAAATACTTTTTGTTTTTGTTTGTCTTAAGTCAAACTCTCAGTATAGGGGGAAAAATCTTCTGTTGGTGATTTCCCAAAGACACCTGCAAATCACAAAGTTCTATTATTTTACCTTGTAAAATACTAGAAGTAATCAATTGAAAAAATTCTATTTTTCTAGTGACATGTTGCCTGGGAGGAGTTGGCAAATGAAAAGAGATCCTTATTCTTTCCTAAGAAAAAAATTTTTATAAGTATTATATAATATTTTAGAACTTGCATCCTGTACAGGAAGTTAATGGGGATTTATTCATGGCCTTGCTGCCCATGAGTTTCTAACTTAGATTTGAAAATTACCAGTGTTAAATTAATCACAATTATTTTGATATCTGCAGATATCACTTATCTACAGATTTGTTTGTTTGTTTGTATTCTGTGGTGCCATTTTGCTATGGGTATGGCAGTCTGAAAAGTCAGCAAGGACAGAAAAGAGAGGGCCTGATTCCCCATCTACACTCAAATCATAGCTGAGTGGTCTTCTCCCACCACCATGACCACCAGATTCTATGTCATCTCTCTTTACCTTTCCATACCCTCAGGTTTTCCATGTTAATTGGGCATCCTATGCCTTTTCTTAACTGGAACTCTGTTTTGGCAAGTTTCTTTTATTTCTTATCACTCCTGTTCCCAGTGATTAGGTTTTTAGTATTTTGTCTACCATTTCTCTCTGATTAATGATACCTTTCTTCCATTTTCCAGATCCTTAAGTGCTTTTTCTGAATTAAAGGAAGCATCACATAGCCTGCCAGATTTGCAACAGAAAAGTTAACAGCTGGTGTATAAAGAATCTTACAGAACCGCTTGTTATCTGAGTTAGGTCTTTTTTTATTGAACTTAGAGCATTCAGCCTGGCATTAAATTCACAGCTGCAAGATTTCTAGGAGGGAGAAAAATAGTCTGGATAGGGTTACATCAGCTACAGAAGAAATAAAACTTATCTGTGACCTTAATTCTTTATCAGTCCGAAGTGACAGTAGGAGCCATTCTCAGAACTGCTTGGGAAACATCACTACAAATTAGCTCTGGGGCCAAGGTTAGCTCTTCCCCAACTTTTCTAAATATGTACATTTTGGTTTTACAATAATTTGGAGGTACTAGTCTCTCTACTAGAGATATTTTCTTTGCTGCTAATGGTTTCTAAATAGTACTGCTACCTACTTAATTTCAATATGAGTCAAAAAATTTGGTTCACTAGATTAGCAAAAACTGATGTAAGTACACTTTCCAGGGCAACCCTTATATAACAAATACTCAGTTTACAATTATGCTGTCTATATAATTTGCTAGTTGCACACTGGTTTCCACTCTCTTTCCTGGCTTCTACAACCAAACATCTCCCACAAGCTCTCTCAATTTATTGGAAAAGCACATCAGGCATTATTCTAAGCCAGGGTGTTCCAAATTTGCTGCATGTTATATTCAGTCAGTGAGTTATAAAAAATCCTATTCAGAATGCCTGGGGATTGAGTCAGGTATACTATTTTTAAAAGATTCTCAGGTGATGTCAAAAATGCAGCAAAACTTAGAAACCATTGTTCTAGGTGATTTATGGGTATCAATTTGTTATCTTGATTATTATCACCCAGAGGTATATAAGACTATCCCAGATCACAAGAGTTAGTCAATCCAGTTTTCAGTCCCTGTTTTGACTGTTACATTTGATATATAACTCATCATTCTTTAAATAATTAGTTTCACTTATGTCCCAGAAAATTGTATTTTTACTGTCATTTTCTTTTAGTCTATGTTTTTAATTTCCCTTCTCTGTATTCCTAACACAAATATGCTTCAGAATTCAGTTACTTATATTCTTATTTACCTAAAACTTATAGTCTTGATGATCTTACCTAATGTCATAGCTGAAAATCTACCCAATGCCAATAATTTCTACATTCTCACATTTATATTTCTAATTCAGAATTTTCTTCTCATTTGAATCCTAAATCCAACTCCTTATTAAATATCTCTAATTGTATGTTCAGTAGATGTAAGATTGACATCAAAAACAATGTGTGGTTCTATTCTAACTACCCTCTCCAAACCTATTCTATAAAATTCCCATTTGAGTTGGTGGAGATTTAATTCTTAGAGTTGACCAGATTAAAATGAAATCATCCTTGACTACTCATATCCTGAGTATACTATTTCTGTCAGAAAAATGTTTACTTTCTTCTTGGAGAATCAATATGATTCTCCACATTCAGCCACATATGACTGCTGCAGACCGGCCGGGCGAGGGCGCAGGCCAAATGACCAGAGTTCAGCTGGGCAGGAAAGACACAGGAGCCGGCGAATGGCGAACAGACGCACACACTCAAGGGGTGATGAATCTGCTGCGATTTATTTGAGATTTTTATGGATATATATAGTGTTTTTGGCAATCAGCATTCTATGAGTATATGCAATTAACATATTAACAGA
>PVHY01013408.1:30472-41638 GCA_004024945.1 Uropsilus gracilis | reverse complement strand
TGGAAACTGGGTCTTGCTGTTTTTGCCCATGGAACCGCAGGCTCTTGTTGCCCAGGGTACCACAGACTCAAGCAATCCCCAGCCTCAGCTTCCCAGGTAGCTGGGATTACAGGCATGCGCCACCACACCCAGCTATTTTTTGGAACTAGGTCTCACTACGGGCCCCAGGCAGGACTCGAACCGCGATCCCTAGCCCCTGTCGCTTCATAGGCTGAAGCTTACAAGCACGAGCCACCGTGCCCGGCCTCCTAAAGCAGTGTTGTCAGTGTTAACAGTGTTGTCAACCAACGTAACCTCAGTAGACATCATTGATAAAAAGAACTTTTTGGGGTCAATTCTTCCATCATTGCCCGTGTCATTCTACTATGTTAAACAAGACCACCAGTCCCACGTCTTTTTCAGTTGTGCATTATCATTTTAAATACACATGTTTAAAAGTAGCTTTTGCCGTCTAGGTTGGGTCTGATGGTAATTGTGTGACAGCTTTGCAGGAAGCAGAGCTGCTCTGCTTCTCTGAATTATTCTGTTATTTAGACCATGGTTCACTGGACCTCAGTAATCTGCAGGCAGTGATAAAACAGTTGAGCTTCTGAGTCTATCGCAGTAACTTTTGAATATGGACAATCCTCCATCTGACTGGTCAAGAGCAAATAGCCCTGGAATGTGTCTCACGTTTCTTTTTTCTTTTCTCTGAGAAGCAAGGGCTCTGTGAAACGATGAACTACTCCCATGACTCTCCCAGTGCAATGCTCCTGGGACACCCTAACTAGCCCACCAGCCTCCTCAGGGCTGACCAGGCTGCAGGTGAGAGCCAGGCTGGATCCTTGAACTGCCTCAGCCTCTCTGCCTGGCCGCTGGCTTGTCAGAGCGATGATACTCAGGCCTGGATGTAACATGGGTACTTGTTTCCCCCCAGGAAGACTCTGCGCTTGGGCAACACCACGCTCCTCAGGCACTCCTCTGCTGTGGAGTGGCCGTAGGTGCTGTAACAGTAGGAGATGCCCTTGAGGACTGAGGCTGTGACCAAACTCCCCTTACCATGAGGGTCTATCTGCCTGGAGACTGAAAGTCAATAATCCAGAAACCAGGTTTCACAGAGCATGTTCTTCCTGACAGGGCACCGAGAAGTGGGAACTTGTATGCGAAAGTGACTTCTCCTGAGCAGGGTCCTGGGGAGGTCTTTTTACTCTGGGAGCTGGAGCAACCAAAATTCGGGCCACAGCTTGGCTGGTCATGCAGCAGGTTTCCTCTGGCACCAGGGAGTTTCGCATGTTGGTGGGGCATTAGGTAAGGTTGAGCCCGTTTGTGGCTGTGGCTTCCCCTTTTGTGAAAGAGTAAACTTGGTGTGGACGTCATCTACTGGCACGGGAGCTCGTGGCTACAGGTGTGCGTGAACATTGCCTGTGGTCCCCCCAGTGACTGTAACTCCCTAGCAGGACCACTCGTTGTGGCACATGGGGGCTGTTCTGTCCCCGAGGCCAAATGTTGGGTCCCAGTACTGGCTGGTCCCTGGCAACTTCAGGGTACCCTTAGACATTAGCAGATCTCTGCCTGATGCCATAAGTTTAGGAAGCAATTTTCCCAGGATTCTCTTTGTTTTTGTTACAAAGGGCGTAGATGGGAAGGGGAGCATGCAGCAAGTTTCTGTAAACTGTGTTTGTAATCTGGACCCTCATGGTCTTGTGGGTCAGTAGCCCAATGGTCAAAGCTCAGTTGCAATCTCCTGGGGTCTCTCCAGCCTTTGAGGTGAAGGTGGGCCAGTTCCCTGCCTCCAAGGGCCTTGGCCACCATGATCTGACTCTTCAAATACCATAAAGGTTGCTGACATTTGGCAGCACCATAAACGACTCTGGAAGTTCTAACACTTCAAAGCTGCTGAAATGCAGAGCTCCAGTGTGAATGTATTAATAGCTGTGTCTTTTTTTTTTTTTTTTTTTTTTTTTTTTTTTTTTTTTTTTTTTTTTTTTTTGAGACTAGGTCTCTATTTTTGCCTGTGGAACTGCAGGCTCATGTTGCCCAGGGTACCATGGACTCAAGCAATCCCCAGCTTCAGTTTCCCAGGTAGCTAGGACTACAGGGTTGCGCCTCCACACCCAGCTACTTTTTGGGGACTAGGTCTCGCAGTGTTGCCCCGGGTGGGATTCAAACTGCAAGCCCCAGGCCCCGCCGCGACTCCATAAGCTGTCGCTTACAGGCACGCGCCACCGTGCCTGGCAGTAGCCATGTCTTCAGCACTCCTCTCAACACTCACACTTGCTAATCAGTAGTGGAAGAGGACAATCACTAAGCACCGCCCCACACAGAGCACATGGCTGCCTGGGTCTGCAGGGAGTGCCTTACCGCAAACGTTAGACCATGGACAAGACTGCATGTACTGTCTGCTTTTGCCCCGACCCTCCCTGAGTATTGGAATGTGGTTTTTTAAAACACTCGATGTTCAGTCATTTTTAGAGGTAGAGAAAAAAAGATAATGAAGCCCTGCTGTATCCCACTGCCTCCCCTGGCCTTCCCTATCTTGAACACCTTGTGTTACTGGATACGTTCGTGACAGTGAATCAGCATCGATGCTTCACTGGTAACTAAGTCTGTGGCCCCTCAGGTTCGCTTAGTGTTCACTTAGGGTCCTTCCCCCTTGGAAGGCTCCTCCAGTGCTGCTACCATCCACTCATTTGTCCCCTAAGTGTTTCTCGGCGACAGCAGGCCTGCAGATTTCTCTTGGTTTCGGTGTCTTTGGCAGTTTTGATGCATATTCGTCAGGCTTGTTGGCAGTTATTCCTCTTGGAATTTGTCTGACATGTGTCCCCTGATGGGACGGGCTCTCGGGCTCGGTGGTAAGACTGCGGTGAGCCTGGTGAGACTGCCAGCTGTCTCCCCAAGCGTTGGCCTGCTCTGCGTCCCAGCAGGGAGCGAGTTCCTGGCACGCCGCTGGTCAGCAGTTGGTGTGGGCAATTTGGATGGCAGCCATTCTGTCCCCTGCTCCAAGGCTGGGGGGTGATTTTTAAAGTTGGCCACTTAGTCTTACTGTTGTATTTAATTCTATGTGACTATCGAAACGGTAGTTTTCTCCTGATATTTCTCTTCACATTCTAAGAAAAAGAATTTGTGCTTTGTCCTATATGAGTAACTTAGAAATGTTTTTGCAGCGATTCACTTACTATGCTAAAGTAGAGTTACCTATTCTCTTAGTTTTCTGATTACTAATAGTAGCTTAGAAACTGTATGCTGTGGATGGTAAGCTACATTCCATTGATGTTAACGTCATACATTGAATTGCTTTGTTTAACTTTTTATTCTCATTTTCCATTCTTCAAAGTCATTTTTCTTTTTTGTTTTTGGTTCTCTGTTCATAAAGCTTTTTTGTTTCTGTTACATCATGTAGTTTTGTACCAATGGCTAGAAGCAGATCGTCATGGCCACAGCCAAGATGCTGCAAATACGACTTCAGGTAAAAATATGAATAAAAATACAAGTGGAGGTGTTAAAAATCATAATTTCAGTTCACCGCAAGCCAATCATAGGTGGTTTTTAATTCATTTTCGCATGGGAAAAAATTAGGTCTTATCTTGTATTTCTGTTCTCTCACCTGCATCTTAATTTTCATAAAAATCTCATTTGCTTCAAATCTTGAAAAAAAATACTCACTAGTCTTTAAGCTCTCTTGGCAGATATGTCCTATTTTTATAGGAGGAAAAGCTTAACTGCAGCTTATATTTAATAGGAGGTTACTTGGTGATATTACTTGGAACCAAGTCAATATGTAGTGGCAATGGGAGATATTCATATTTGCACAAATTCATAATCCTTGCTCCTTTCAGGACAGTGTTTAAAAGCTGGATTTTAAGCAAAGCAGGCTTATGCATAATTTCCATTTCCTAGGAATTCAAATTTGGGGATTGATTCATTTCTCCTGCTAAGCCCTAGCTATAAATTCTAAGTTAGAGGCTTATCAAACATAGGTTCTAAAGGAGATCAATATGTGCATTCTCAACATCCCATCTCCCGAAGGCATTGCCAATATTCTCTTCTTTGGTTGGTTCTGTTGGCAGTCACCTCATACACTCATTTCTAAATTCTTAACAGTGATATCAGAATTTCTAAACAGTTGCTTTTCCTACTCATTTCCTTCAAAATCATATTTGCCAAGACAGTGGTATGTGTAGCAATGGTGTTTCTTATTCGCCCCTCTAGCAATCTAATAAGCAGGGTGGTAGCGGTGGCGGTTCTATGTTTCTTTTGTTAGGTTTTGCTGCTGCTCCTGGGTTTTTGTGAAATTCTTTCTCTGTGGAGATGGTTTTCCTTCTCTCTTTTGGTTGATTCTTGGTGCCTTGGGAGGGTACAGTGTCCACAGTCCACAGAAAAATTACTTTGAAAATGACTCTGTGGTCCTGTTAATACCTTGAGACATGGCTGAAGACAGTGTTGCAATGTCACTGAAGGTAAGTGTGCAGGGGGGGGTGGCCTGTAACATGGGCTGCCTCTCCTGCCCCTGTAGTGGTTCACAGGTTATATTCACCTTTACAGATGATAAAAACCAGCAATTCTGGGGTGGGTCAAGGCCAGGCTCCCCTGAGGGCTGTGTGTTACCTGAGGATGTCCAGCTGCTGTGTTAGAACATGGTCAGCAATGTGGACCTTCAGGACCAGAGGGAATTTCTGTTTTGTTAAGTAACCTTTTCTTCAATGAAGAAATGAGCCATTAATAATTCTTAGTGATTGTGTGAGAATTGAATATCAGCTCAGAGGTAACTTACCTTTCTTCAAGTCAGCTCTTCCAAACCCTGACTTTTTAGCACATTCTCCCATGGACAGCCTCACACTCACTAGTGACTCTGATGGTTCTACACTCCAACACTGCGCAGCTGTTCTCGGGAATACCCTGGGCAGTGTGTACTAGTGGGGCAAGCTCTGGACTCTGTCTTTGGAGATGGGAATGTGTTCAGTGGAGAGGAAATACCTGCGGGAGGAGTAAGAGGCCCCTAAGATGATCTGTAGCCATGGTCTTCATTTAGAAACAGTGAGTTAGTTGCCACAGCAGAGCTATTTAAATTATGTCCCTTCATTAAAAAAGCTCCTCCAACAAGATCTGAGAGTGTGACTTTTCCCTCCTTCTGGGATCTGCTAAGTTTTGCACCGAAAGGTGTTTTAGTATCTAGCTTTTCATATTTTTACAGAAAATGGAAACTGAGTCTAACTGGATGTCTAAGTGTGGCTTACAAATCCCTGTATGGTATTTTCACTTGTACGAATACAGGTAGCAGTGTTCATCTTTTGACAGAGCAGCTCATGTTTTGCACTTTATTAGAACTTAATATGTAGGCAAAACACAGAAGACAAAATGATATTGCTTCAGGGTCTTCTAATTCTTCCACCTCAACTACTTAGCATTGAGATTTTTGTTTTGTTTTGTTTTCAGACTAGGTCTTGCTATTTTTGTCCATGGAACCACAGGCTCATGTTGCCCAGGGTACCACAGACTCAATCAATCCCCAGCCTCAGCTTCCCAGGTAGCTGGCACATGCCACCACGCCCAGCTAATTTTTTGGAGTTAGGTTTCACTATGTTGCCCTGAGCGGGACTCAAATCGCAATCCCCGGTCCCCACCGTGGCTTCCTAGGCTGCCGCTTACAGGCACGTGCCACCATGCCCAGCCTACTTAGCACTGAGAATTTAAGACCCATCCACATTAAAATATTTTATGAAATTGAAGCATTTGGGGGGGGTAAACAGGTCGCATGAGAATTTATGATTAATTATCAAGGAAATGGAGAACTGAACTGACAGTATTGAGTTTTCTCATATATCTGTAATCATATATAATCAAAGTATATAGTCTTTTCTTTCTTCAGAATTTGGGCAGGTAATGAATTTGGCTCAGAATAACATGTTTCTTTCCAGAGGCTAGTGTATTCAATGTGTTCTGTCTACTAAACTAGGCAACTCAATAATGCTGTTCCCAATTCTTTGGATCCTATTACATTTTAAGCCTGAAGGTAGTCACATTTATCTGAAAAATTTTTTGTGGAAAATGTGAATAAAATTGCCTCCTTGGAGGCCTGCAACCTTCCAGGTACAAACATCAAGGTCTCAAGATGTAAAATTAACTTTTAGAAAGCCATTTCTTTGTGAACTGTTTCCAGGTACATTTTCTTTATCATCATATACTGAACCAGAACCATGGGTCCATGACAGCAGGGCCATTGAGAATAGCTTGGGCCTGACTGCCCACTGTCTAGCCAGGATCTGAAAACTCTAATTCTGACATTTCCACACAGGTCTCTTATGAATAGTTCTTTCTCAGTTGTTCACTGAGAATTTTACTCAGATTCAGTGTTAGAGGTAGAAATTGAGTCAAATCTCAAGTCAAGACATCACAAAATAAAACTACAACATCTGTTTTAAGAGATTCTAGAGCTTAACTAATTGTGAAGTATTTGTTGTAGGTGAGAATTTTGACCAGAGCCCTTTGAGAAGAACATTCAAGTCCAAGGTCCTGGCCCACTACCCAGAGAGTGTGGAATGGAACCCTTTCGACCAAGACGCAGTGAGCATGGTGCGTGGTTTTCCTCGCCAAACTCTGTCACCATCATTCTAATTTATGAAGGTGACAGCAGTGACTGTATTCTGAATGTCTGCATTATTTTATTTAATCCTCTGATAAACAGTTCTGTAAGGTAGGTATATATCATCCTTGTTTTACGAAGGTGGAAGATAAAGCTCAGAGAGGTGAAGTGATATGTCCGGAGTCCTCAGAGCTAGGTGTCATTTCCCCCTACAACTGGGGAAACATGGTGGGATTCTAGGAACTATCACTAGGTCCTCTGATGAAAAGCTATTCCTTTGTTTACCTGAAGAGGGAGGTGAGTGGTTACAGTAACCCTGTTTCAAGGAATGCTATATGTACAAAGTAAAGGTGGGAAGGAACTTTAAGGCATCATTTAGACATTAGCAGGAATTTGTTTATAGGGGATTTGAATTCAACTAGAAAGTCACCAATGGTGATAAGTCCCTTTAGAGATTCTTAGGAATACAGGTCATAACTTTCAGACAACTTAGGAAAGTTGCTGCTTAGAAGCTTAGATATGTTTTTGAACTTCCACAAACTCTATGATGCTAGTAGTCAGAGACCCCAAGCAGTAGATTTGAACCCAACACCATAGATACAGAAACGACTCAGGGTGGAGGACGCTGTGGAGAGCAGATGCTGTTGGATGTTTGTGAAGTAGGGCCCCAGAGCTCCATTATGATGTGACGCTGGGAGGTATTCAAGTGTTCGTTGGAGTCTGTAGGTACCTGCTAGGTTCTCCCTCTATGTTGTTTCTACATACGTGCTCACATGAACCTGGTGAGGCTCTACTCATTTTACAGAGGTTAGGGAGTCATGGCGAAGTCTCGGTGTGCTTCTGTCTCACAGTTAACCCTCCCCACTGAGTGTGCTCCTGGCAGACAGGGGCCTGCTGCTGCTTTCTCTGGAGACAAAGCCTGGGGCCTGTGTCTTAGACAGCAACTTTGCAGGGCACAAGCCTCTTCTTTCCCTGAACGAATCGATGTCAGCATGATCAGAGACATGAGACACAAAAGCTAAACAGCAAGCAACACTGATGAGAAACTAGCTACTAGCTGCTTACATAAGCCACTTGATGGGAAGATAGTAAAGTATATCTAAATAGGGTGATAGAAAATTTAGACAGGAATGTAAATAAGATCACAGCCTTGAATCTCCTTAAATCAATGAGCTAGTTCCAAGTGTAAATTAAAGAACGTTCAAAACTAGCTTCTTGCGCAATGGAAATCTGCCGTCATGCCGCTCTTGCAGTGTTTTCTGAGTTGAGTCGTTTGGATGGACTCGCTTTGAGACATCAGAGCTAGCTCTTGCCTGTGTCTGCAAATCATTCATCTCTGAAGCATTTGTCAACTTTCTTGATCTGTCTTTGATATTTTCTTTACCCCCTTGCATCTGAGGTTATTCTTTTTAAGCAACAAGTTTCCCTCTGAAGAGTAAAACTGCAGGCTTCTGTTCACATGGTCAAGCACATACAGCACTTTACTGCTGCAAGTCAGAAAATCTTGGTTGGCATACCTCAAAAATCTCTGCAAAGCCTCCCATTAAGCTAGCCTGCAGTCGGGTCATAGATTTACTGCCGTTAATTTCCCCTTTGATTTATTAGGATGTGCATTTGTAGAAGCTATAATTTATCCCCACCTAAAGTTATAAAGCTTTGTTCTTAAGGCAAGAGCCTTTAGCGAAATCCCACTCCGACGAACCCTTGCCTTCGGTAATATCCATCATCCCTCTAATAAGAGACAGCGGTGCTTTGAACCAGGGTCATTAATTCCACACGGAAATCAACAGTGGACTTTGTTAAATGAAAAAAAAAAAAAAAAAAAAAAAAAAAAAAAAAAAAAAAAAAAAAAAAACAACAAAAAAAAAACAACAACAAAAACTACCATGCACTTGAGTCTAAAGTAGATACAATAGAAAATAAATGTAAGTGACAGGTTAAATTGCTTCTGAATGAATCACTTTTTATGTCTCTTTTGGTTGCTGGAGCAGAGATTTTTAATGAAAAAACATGCAAGTGTCATAAAACAGACTAAACAATGGAACAGTCATATCCTCACCGCCCAGAACTAGCCCTCGGCAACAGATTTGCTTCCGGGAGTTCCCTATCTGTTTAAATGAAACCAGGTTTTGTGAGTGGCATTTAAGTGCCTCTGCCTTTCCCTCCCCTTGCAGACCTTTCTGAGCAGTCACTGATAGAGTTCTAAGTTGACAGTGCACTCATCATTTTGATCACAGAGAAGGGTGGTGCGGATTGAGGAGAGAAGGGTTAAGGGTTGAATGAAGAACAAGAAACCTTGTTCAGAAGTCCATCGTGCAGTCTTCAAAGAATAAAAAGGGCTGATCTGTACTTGGTACAGACAGATTCAACAGGTGCTTGAATTTGAAATGGCTGCTCCTCAGTTACACCCACAGAATTGACACCAGTGTGAGAGTAAGCCCCCATTTTAACAACTCATGGTAAAAATCTCAGGGATAGGGCTCAGCCTCAGCCATTTTCCTCGCACTGTGGCTTGAAGAACGCACTGGCATCTCAAGTCATCCTGTCCACACCAGCATCCCCTGTGCTCATCCCTCTGACCCATGAATGCCCATACAGCTCCCCATAGTCTGCACCACCTGGCCTGCCGTGTGCTCCTAGCCACCTCTTGCCCCCTCTCCCTTCTTCATCCTCTGGAGGGCATTTCCAATCCCCTTCACCCAGCAAGTGTCTCACATAGTGCCTGCAGATCACAGTCTAAGCACGATCTCCTCTGAGAAGCCAGCCCGACCACTTCTTCCCTCTGGCCTCCAGCACCACGAACACCGTGAGGACATGAGCTTCATCTCGAGAGCTGGAGCTTTGCATGTGGCAGAAGCTGAGGAGAAGATGACTGGGGTAGAGAAGAGCTGTTTGTTCACTTGCAATTCTCCCCTCCTGTCCTGGCCAGTCAGGGGGCGCTCATGGAGCAGGTGTTCCTCTTCCTCCGGTGACAGCTGGTTCACGCTGCCTTGGAGCCTTCGCTTGTGTTTGTCTTTCCCATTAGCCTGCAAGCTCCTGAGAGGAAAGGGTCATTCTCATACTTGCCTTTTGTGTTACCGAGATCAAGCGCAATACAGGTCATAAAACCAGTGTTTATTGGAGGAAGGGCAACAGGAGCAAAAGAACAGACTCACCTGTGTGAGCGTTTTCCGAGTCAGTTTCTCTTTTGTCTAGGTGATAAGAGGTAGGACCTGGGACTCTAGAACTAAAGAAAGCAGGGAAATGAAGTTTTAAAATTCTAGCAGAACTGCTTGGAAGAGTGCAGAGATAGACTTAAGGCTGTTTGGACACTCAGACCCAGCCCTGCGTACATAAAACGACTGGAGCAACCTGGAGCAGGGCCAGCCTGGCCTGTGGTCTCTGTGGGAGTAGGAGGGGTGGCAGGGGAGCTTGTTAGTGAACAGCCCCCCCCCACTCCCCTGTAGGGGCGGTGAGATATTGTTGAGCATCATGGAAAGCAGGTCTTGAACATCACGGAGAGCAGGTCTTGATTCAGAGCTCCATTTTCTGGAAAACAAGCCTGACAGTTCATACAACAGTTCTCCTTGGAAAAGTCAAAAAGGCAAGAAATAGCATTTTCTAATTCACAGTTTCCAGATCAGAAGTCGAAGTCTTACCTTGTTTTATTCGTAGGAAGAGAATTTAGAGACACTTCCATCTGTCATCTGAAGCCTGGAAAGTCATTCCTCACCTTGAGCACAGCTTTTGGCAAAGCTCCTCCTGTAAATGTTGAGATTTGTGTGCAAGAAAGCTACAAGCCCTTCAGAGACTATTTGGCAGCTGCTCAGAAAACAGTTGGAGCTGTAATCTTATGGTTTATGATGTCAGAAAGTCTGTCCATTAAATTAAACCTTCGTGTTGACTTTGGAGGTCGCAATGTGTCTGCATTTCCTGTGGGGTGTGTGAAGAGCACTGCAGGTTGAGTCAGATGGGCCAGATCTGTGCCCTAAGCAGTGGCTTATGTTTGTGGTCTTGTTCGTTCGTTTGTTCGTTCGTTCGTTCATTCATTCATTCATTCATTCATTCATTCATTCAGCAAATAGTTATGCACCCTGAACCATAATAAACACATGTGAGCAGCTTAGCCTGGAGCAAGAATGATTCAAGTCAGCCTTCCTGCAGCTTTGATTAACTATAGTGCATATTATCTGCTGAGTGTCATTCATAGTATCAGTATGGGCCCTCCCCGGTCTAGGAGAGGGTAGATTGCACCTCTTGATGGGAAAATTGCCAGGTTCTGGAAGATGGCATGGAATTAGAATTTCGTTGACCCTATTTTTAGAAGTTACACCCCAACTCAAGGAGCAGGATGCAGGATGTGAGGGTACCCCAGGAAGACTGTTGCAGCCACAAGAGAGACAGCATGTCTGCAGGGGCCTGCTGGGGGGGGGGGTCCACAGCGCCACCTTGAGGCCAGGCCAGTGTGCCAGTACATATGCCTCAGGTGTTTTAAAGAACCCATCTGATTCCTTGTGCCCTTGGCCTGTCTGACCTGAAACATCAGCTTGGCCCCCTCAGTAATTTTGTTTCCAAATTTGACTCTGTCCTGGGTTGTCTCCAAGAAGGGGTGGTAATGTCTCCTAGAA
>PVHY01013408.1:18086-30372 GCA_004024945.1 Uropsilus gracilis | reverse complement strand
TGTGCTGAACTCTTTTATTTAGCAAAGGGGCCTGCACCCCCTTTCAGCTGAACGCTGGTCATTATTGCTCCCAAAATAGCCTTTCCACATGAAATATTTGTAAAGTGCCTTCACGTGTTTCATCTTCAAGTCCTGAATAGAACCTGTGCTGTCAATCCAGAAACTAGGCTCCAAGGGGCTCTGGTTTCGTGGGTGCTGAGGGTCCCCAGCTGGACAGACCTCCTGGGGCTAGGGGAAACTTCTCAGGTTCAGCCTCCTGCGTGTGATGTTGTATAACACCAGGGTCCACTCCCCTGAGCCTGAGCGCATGCACCTCTGTGCCTCTCAGAGCCAGGAATGGTGCAGTTCTGCTCTGTGGCTGCTTCCATACTCACCTTCAATCTGGATCAAACTTCTGAGTACTGTGAGGGTTGGGGTTCCTTGTGCCTCTCTGACGCGTCTCCCTCCCCCGCAGCTCTGCATGCCCAAAGGACTGTCCTTCCGAACTCAGGCCGACAAGAAGGACCCCCAGTTCCACTCATTCATCATCACCCGGGAGGACGGCTCCCGTACCTACGGGTTTGTGCTGACCTTCTACGAGGAGGTCACCAGCAAGCAGATTTGCACGGCCATGCAGACGCTCTACCAGATGCACAACGCCGAGCAGCAGGGCAGTGTGTGCGCCTCATCCTCCTGCAGCCTGGACTCACTGGCCAGCAGCCTGGATGATGGCGATGCCATGTCCCTGCAGAAACTCCAGCGCGACAACTCCTACGACATCACCAGGGACACCTTATACGTGTCCAAAAGCATCTGCCTCATCACACCCCTGCCCTTCATGCAGGCCTGCCGCAAGTTCCTCTCCCAGCTGCACCGCGCTGTGGCCTCCCAGCAGCCCCCGCCCCTGCCGCTCGAGAGCTACATCCACAACATCCTCTACGAGGTGCCCCTGCCACCCGCGGGCCGGTCCCTCAAGTTTTATGGGGTGTATGAGCCCATCATCTGCCAGAGGCCGGGGCCAGATGAGCTGCCCCTTTCCGACTACCCACTGCGGGAGGCGGTGGAGCTTCTGGGGCTGGAGAACCTGGTGCAGGTGTTCACCTGTGTGCTGCTGGAGATGCAGATCCTGCTCTACTCCCAAGGTAGGTCTCCCCGGCCAGCACGGCCTATTTGGGCATGCACATTTGAGGCCTGGCACTCACGCCCTTCACGGCTGGCTTGGGCATGTGCATTAGAGCCTAGCCAGGGGCCTGACATCTTGTGTGGGAGGAGCAGGTGGGCCCAGGGCAGACAGGCTTCTCTCAGCTGGCAGTGGCACAGAGAACACAGGAAAGGGTCAGGTACCAGCAGGCACAGGTTCAGCTCATAGAAGAGTCTCCTCCTTGGTGGAAAAAGCCCCCTTTTCTTGATCATCATAAAAGAAGACAGTGTCTTCTCATAAAATGAAAGAGGCCTGTTCCTACCAGGGACTGTAAACTTCTCACGCTACAGGTGAACGGAGGTTCATGACGGATCTGGGCCACATGACGGATCTGGGCCACATGACAGATCTGGAAGGGAGTCAGCAGGCTTGGGTTTGGAGGAGGGAGGCTGAGAGGAGGGTGCAGTGGGAAGAGGCAGGACTCCTGAGGGCTCTGTCTCACCTACCTGATGAGGGCCTCTTTTCGGTCCCCAAAGGATGTGTTGCCTCTGTGATATTTTTCAGAGTTCTCCTAACGCACCAGAAGACACTAACACAACTTGGGTTTTGGCTTTGCATTTATGGTAACTAATGCTAAGCCTAGACACTGGCTATGTAGGAATGCGAGTCCGGGTGGTAGTGACCTGTGGAAGGGCCTGTGCCCCTTTGGGCCACTAGAGTGCAGGGGTGCGAGTGGTAGCAAGGTGGGTATGGCATTTGCAGGCTGCTCTCAGGCCTGGAGGTATTACAGTCTCTCTGCTTCACCACTTTCATTTTTTTTTTCTTTTCTATTTTAAATGGCAAATGTGGCTGAGCCAAGCAGGCTGTATTTGTACTCCCCATCTTGTGTGTGTTCACACCACGGGAGTGTTGACAGCCCTTGGTAGGGCTGCATTTCCTGCTATTTCTCCCACAGAATGTTCTTTGGTCACAAGTCCCTTGGTCCAGGAGGCCAGGAGCCCTGTCTCAACTTTTTCCTCTCCTCTCTTCCCTACAGAGCACCCTGTGATGTCTGAGAGTTCCTCTTGTTCCTTCATTACCTGTGTTACTGGGGGGCTGGGTGGGACTGTGTTGGAAAGGTAGGGTTCAAGTACATGCCCTGGTGCACAACCCCTCAGACAGAGGAACCTCAGGTCCTTCAGTTGCGGTGTTCTTCAGGGTCATTCAGCTCAATCTCCCAGTATCTGGCCCCAGAAGCACTTTGACTGGAAAGCTTGCTTTGAGACGTCCCACGGGCCTGGACTAGGGACTGGGCCCTGTCCCTCTGCACTGTGGCCCTGCCCAGTGCCTCTTCACTTATCACTCGGGATAATAGGGGTTTGGTTGGTTTGGTTTCTGTCTTTCCCCTCACTCCCAGATTGATTGTGAAGGTTGAGTAAGAAAAACTGTGCAGAATATGTACTGGCAACCAGAAGATGACCTCCAGTGTTGGCTTTTCCCTAGCTGTGCCTGCCTCCCTGCAAGTCATCAGATCTTAAGTGGTTAGAGTGTGACTTTGTTAAACAGTCAGGGCATTTGTTTCATGGTTGAGAGCTTAATGATCTTCTCTCATTCTGAATGTCGTGCCTTTAGGCAAAAACCTCCCTGTCACAGCCCCCCACCCCCACCCCCCGCTAAACTGCTCTGCCTGCCTAAGCCTTCAGGCCCTGCTTAGCTGGGGCTTGCCTCTCCCTGTGTTTGATCAGTTTATCCTGCTCTGTTCCTGCTCCCTGGGGTCAGTGGGAATATCATATATTCTAAGTTATGAAGATCTACCTATTGATTGCAGTTTCAAATAAAGAAGAGTGTTTATGAGCTTCTTTTTATCCTCAACTGAGTATAAATTGGTCTTATGCCAAGAAAAATAAGCATCCAGAGATTATAGAAATATGCAAATATATATGCAAACATATTATATATAGATGAATACTGTGCTATAAAATTAAAAGGCATAGACCCGGCATGGTGGCACATGCCTTTAAGCGGCAGCCTCGGAATCTGGGGCCGGGGCCAGGGATCGCAGTTCGAGTCCCACTGGGGGCACGTAGCCAGACCTAGTTCCAAAAAAATATAGCTGGGTGTGGTGGCGCGCGCCTGTAATCCCAGCTACCTGGGAAGTTGAGGCTGGGGATTGCTTGAGTCTGTGGTACCCCGAGCAACGTGAGCCTGCGATTCCATAGGCAAAAAAATTAAAAGGCATGTGCAGCAACTTTATAACCGTTCACTGAAGTCAGTGTTAGGAACTATAGTATGAAATGCTTTGTATGATTTTTTGTTTGTTTGTTTGTTTTTAGTTTGTTTTGGTTTTTAGTTTGTTTTAGTTTAGTTTGTTTTGGCTGGGTTTTCTTCCCAGCATTTAATCCTCTCAGCAGTGGGTTAGTGCTCTCATGCATGTTTTATCCATGAAGACATTGAGGCTCAGGGAAGCTAATAATCTGCCCAGGTCCCACAGCTGTCAGTAACTGGTAGAGCAAATCTCTACTTGGGGACTCCTCTTGGCTCTTAGGCCCAACACTGTCCTAGGCCATCCCTCCTCAGCATTTATCTCTAAGTCACTAGCTCATGTGAACATCTGTTGTTAAGGTAGAATGTAAAAAAAAAAAAAAAAAAATCTCAGCACCAGTGATGTGTCTGTCATTAGAGAAAGGGGTTTCACTTAAATGAGTGAAATGAGAGTAATCACATCTGATTTGTACTCTGGTGCCTGCCACAACTCTTCCCAGCTATGTCAAGGGGGTCTTAATAATGAAACCAGGTGCAAACAGGACACCGCAAATAAGCAGGGAGACAAATACAAATACCATGGGCTGTAGCCAAATCAGTGGACAGTGCCCGATAGAGGACAGGTCACTGTCTGTGGGGTCTCCCACCTACACACATAATTACAAGAGACCTAAGGTTTTAACAACCATGGGGTTTCTTTTACAAGGGAAAAACAAAGCTTAATGTAGCCACAAGGAGCCAGCTGCCTCACCTAGTTAGTGTCCACTGGACCAGCAGAGTGTCAGTCACCTGTCACCAGGGGTGCTAGACAGTAGCCATGCTCAGGAGTGGTCACCAGGAGTGCACCACCAACAAACAGCTCTTAGAGACACCAGGCCCTTTGGTGCTTCTGTCAGGCAATGTCAGAGACAGGATCAGAGGCCCAGTCTCTGCAAAGGTCTCGGCTTCTCTTCCTCACTGTTGGATTTGGCTGCTGGTACCCCTTCCATTCCTCAGAGGCCAGGAATGGAGTCTCCCTCGGGTCCTTCTCGGAGGTGGAGTGCACGCTTCAGAGGCTGATGCCCACCTCTTCCTGCTCCCTCTGACGGTGGTTCAAATCTACCTTCAGGGTGCCCCACTATTTTTCATTCCCATGAGTGATTAGACTATTTTGGGGAGACCCCCACAGCTGTTGGCAGCTCCTGTCCAGTATCATATCGAACCCTTGTTGCCCCCAGGTCAGGTCTCAGGCCTGTCAGCCTTGGGCTCCTCTTCCCTCTCGTAGGCTCATCACTGCCCGCTCACCAGCTTGTGTTCTTCGGACGCCCCTCCCCTCCCTGCTGCTATCCCCTGGATTGTACCAGAATTAGCCTCATCAGAAGGTGGAGGCTTCTCTGATTTTTCTAAGAAGCTTGGAAATCTCACAACCAAATACTACCGGTGTCGCCCCGCACAGGATACCACACTAAACTGCGCATCCTCAGGGCAGTGTTGCCACACTGTACACACCATTGAATGGCACACACTGCACACTTCTTCACAGCATGACTCTGCACATGGCATGTGACTCATCTTGCATTACAGGCTTTCCTTCTTACCTTACACTCATCACACAACATGTACCCCAGCCTCACAAGTCACAGCTCACACTTCTCAGCTCACATGGCACCCACACACAGTTACACAGATCTCTATACATTTACCTGTACCCGGCAGCTTCCCTGTGTATCACCCACCTCACTGCACACTGCCCACCTCGTTGCACATGGCATATCTGACGCCTTGCAACACCTCCCTTATGAATGCGTTTCTCACCATGTACTCCGCCCAGCACACTGCACTCTGTACAGAGAAGCCCCTAGATTGCGTGCAGCTATGGAACTGGCAGTGTCGTTCATGTTCCCTGTGAGACACATCCCACCTGTCTCAACCAAGGACAGAGCAGTAGGTGACCCACACAGACGGCTGTGCTCATACCCGAGCCTTTCTTATGTGCCTGGTAAGGAGCTGAGGAAGAGTCAAGCAGCCCCTGACGGAAAGCAGCAACTGGCCACATGGCCAGTGTCAGGTCTCACACAAGGGGATGTGGCTCATACCACCACACACCCTCCTCCGACGTTACAGGACACTGGTGGACTCAGCCCCCACTCCCAGGGGTCACCGTGCCATGTCCTCTGTGTTGCGCAGGCAGTGGCTGCCTCTTCCCTTCTGCCAGGCAGCCATGTCCCTGCCGCAGTGGGACCCCTCCCCCAACTCATTGCAGATCTCCGCTTCCTGTGGGTCCCCATGTTTCCCAGCCCTGTCGAGTCCTGTTCTGGGTGGTGCTTCCTCCTCCACATGGAGTCAGACACCCACCTTGTTCAAATGAAACTGTTGTGACTGACACATTGGCAGGATAAGAGGTAACTGAGCATGTCTTCACCAAGTGCTCTATGCTTTTCCTAATGAACCTTATTGTTGAATAAGGTATCCAGAGCTGGAAGTGGTAAGGGATTAGAGGAAGGCTGTGCCCTTAATTTAAATTATTTAAGGACTGTCAAATAGGTTTCTTTTTTTTTCCCATTTCATGTTGTAAAATATAATTTTGTTCTGCAAAGTCTAGATCTTTGTGTATTTTTAAGGGGTTAGCCGAATCCGAAACATTTTAAAGGAAGTGATTGTCTTTGAAGCCCAATCTTTCGTGAACAGTACCCAGAGAAACTCTAGTAAATTTATTCTTGTAACTATAAAACTCCATAGAAGCCCATAATAAAGGAAATAGTAGCCCAGTTATTTAAAGTTTGCAAATACCAGTCAAGTTGTTTTTTGTGGTAACCCATCTGCACAAGACACACTGCATGTTTGGAGTACAGTCAAATCATAAAATATTTAAATGGAGCTACATTTTCCTTTTTATTTTCCACAAACTGCCACCTCCTCAGACTCCAGAAGTGACATATGGAGATGTGCCCAATGGGGCGACCTTGCAATGTCATGTCAATTCCAGAAAGGTCTAGAAGCCTGAACTTCCTACTCTGGACAGCTGGGAAAGCTGCCTCTTGTAGCACCAGTGAGCTTGCTACATTTCAGAGGGGGACAAAACGTTCCAGGTTGATCTTTGTTTTTAGATGGTATCTCTGATACCTGTAAGATCTGCTTAGGCATAGGTAGAATGAGTCATTGAGTAAAAATTTTCTGTGTAATGAGCGATATCCATGGCTTAGTAAGTGAATATTTGAGTTTTCTTTATAATGTGCCTGAACATGCACACAAGTGACTGAACGTGTGAATATTTTTGAGCGAATCATCTTCTCTCTGAATTGTTAGCATTTTCTCTTACTGAAAAATAAGTGACTCTTTAATCTCACATGGACAAAGTCTAATAAGCTAGCCTGTTTAAGTTGTGGCTAGCTCGCATGCTTCTATTATCTGATCCTACTGATCCATTTATTTATTCAGAAATATTTTTGAATACTTATTAGTATATGCCAGGTACTATGCTAAGCTTTTGAGATTACAAAGAGAAAAAGGGCCCTAGTCCTCAACTTGAACAGATGCCACAGAAAAGAATTCTAGGGGCTTTTCGCTGGATTAGGTCTGTTTCCTAGTTACCTGCTGGCCTTCCTGCTCCTGACTGTCTTTGTTTGGTCTGGCTTGATTAGTAAAAACCCAAACATGTAAAACACACTGCAGAATCCATCAGGTTGGGCTTGCATGGCCCTTTGTTCCTGACCAGCGAGGTGAAGCCCTGGTGGGCTCCAGGAGAAGGAGGTGCTGCTACAGGTCCTGCCCAGAGGAGCCGTGGGGCTCCCCTTATAGACCTCTGGGGTTCAGGTCAGCTCCCTGAGGTGGAAGGCCCATGTCTCCTACATCACCATCATCTGCCTTACACTCACAGACGAGAGGAGGCTAGGGGCCACCTCCATGTCCACCCCCTTCTCAGAGAACTGCTGTGTGCTCTGGCCAGGGTCTTGTCTGGTCTGGGCTGGTCTGTGTCTGCATGTGTGCCTGTATGTCTGTGTGTGTATGTCTGTCTGTGCCTATGTTCATGTCCCCGCCTCGGATAACTGGGTCAGTTCTTCACATTCATCTGACTAACTCCTACCCTGCAGACCACTGCGTATTTATTTGTTTGTTTGTTTATTTTTTTGAGACGAGGTCTCTCTATTTTTGCCCATGAAACCGCAGGCTCACGTTGCCTATGGTACCACAGACTCAAGCAATCCCCAGCCTCAGCTTCCCGGTAGCTGGGATTACAGGCTTGCGCCACAATGCCCAGCTATTTTTTTGGAACTAGGACTCGCTAGGTTGCCCGGGCAGGACTTGAACCACAATTCCCGGTCCCCGCTGCAGCTTCCTAGGCTGCCGCTTACAGGCACGCACCACCATGCCCAGCTTGCGTATTTTTTTAAAAAAAATTATTCCCATAAAGAAGCTTTCATCTAAAACTGAAGTCCTAATAACAAACCAAATAAGGAAAAACTCCAGTTCATGGCTGATGATTCATTACTAAAATCACATCCCAGGTGTTGTATTAAAGGTTGTCATTTGCAAATGGTAAAATGGCACAGGAACAAATTTTCAGTGGGAAACAGCCTTTTGATGCTCCATCAGTTGTCCTTTGAGTTGATGACAACCAAGAGGCCTATGCTCCCTTCACCGTTTTTCAAAGCTTCCCAGCCCCAGCCCTGGCTCTGTCTGTGCACACTGAGAGACCTGTCATCACAGACCCGCAGTGTCCCATCTGCGATCCTCAGCTCCCACAGTTCTGAAACCAGGGGTTCTCTTGTAAGCTACTTCCTGACAAAGCCAGACCTGACCCTGCTTAGTCCCTGGGTCCCCTGTCCTCCCCAGATGGTTCACTACAGAAACAGTGATGCCTGGTGGCTGGGCACTGCCTAGAACTTCATGTAGGTGGCAGATGCATGGTGTCTGCCAAGTTAGCAGAAATCAGTGTGAATTCCAAAACCTTTCTGCCTCTGAGGGCTTAACTAGGGAAGGTGGATGCTGTGTGCGTGAATCCTGGTGGTGGGGTGCACTGTCCGGGACTGACATGATAGGGGTCCACTGAACTGACAGCATTGGTCATACTGCAGGGTGTAAATACATCGATCATCACATTGCAGTTGCCAGACATCTGAAATTAACTCAATTTCTGTATTTTATTTATTTCTTTATTATCTTTATTTCTCAATTTTATATATATCAATAAAACAGGGAAGGGGAGATAGGGAACATAGGCTGGTATGGCAGACAGTTTCTAGTTTTGATAAATTGGTTCATGTAAACAAAATACAACAAAAAGCCTCCTTGGATTTCCTGGTGGCTTGCACTGCTTTGACAGTTGGGGGCTAAGTACAGGGGAGTGTGGCTAGGAATGCAGATAACTATTGGGTTTCCTACACCCCCAAAATGAGAGTTAGAATAAATGTAATCAGGATAAGTATAGGCTAGGGCCCCAATCACATGGGCAAAACAAACTGAACCTCCAAATCAGGGTCCCATACAAACTGGCCAATAGTAGCCCTCCTGGACATTTTGGGGGTGTAGCACCAGTAACCCAAGGATGCTGTCTGTTCTTGCGCCCTCCATGTTTCAGGAGAATGCTGTCCAGCCCATGCCAGTGGCATCAGAAACAAAGAGTATGATGATGTCCCCACTCTTGTACCCTCTAAAAAATGCTCATGGCACCATTGAACTTCTAAGTCATGGGGTAGCACCCACCTACCCTTTTCTACTTAGTCATAGAGAACTGTTCTGTTTGATAGCTTCCTCTGAACTCCTCTGGATGCTGTGTTTTCCTGCATGCTCATGGCCCTTGTCTCTGCAGATTACCAGCGCCTGATGACCGTGGCGGAGGGCGTCACTGCACTCCTGTTCCCTTTCCAGTGGCAGCACGTCTACGTGCCCATTCTCCCAGCCTCCTTGCTGCATTTTCTTGATGCTCCTGTCCCCTACCTGATGGGCCTTCAGTCAAAAGAAGGAACTGACCGCTCCAAGCTAGAATTGCCTCAAGAGGTAAGGATTGGTGTAGCAGGGAAGCCTTGGCTGCTGTAGCTATGGGTCTGGGCCCCTCGTGTGTGTTGGGGGCAAAGGTTGGAGGGAGGGGAGGAGCCATGGTGGTCAGACCATGTCTCACTGTCCTGCGTCTCCCAGGTCTGTCCCCATCTGCATCGAGGGCAAACGCAGAGCCCTCCCCACTCCGCCTCATCCCATGCATTACTGGGATGGGGTCGTTAATGAAACCTCCCCCAAAACAGGACCATGGTGGGTTTGCACAGCTTTAAATTTGGGAGAGTGGAGCCAAAGTAGCATTATCTAGCTGCTTTTCCATCATGTGATTTCATTTCTCACATTTTGTTTTCATTCAATACAGTCCACATCCTAATATCTTTTAAAGTTATTGCTTTGGGTTTGTTGACTTGGATTTTTGACATCCATTCAATGAAAAACAGTACCCTCCAGCCAGCCCAGGCAAACAGGATAGCACATAGCTTCATGTTTTGTTTCCAGACCTGAGGCTGACTAACAGCCTTGTTTAAAGGTCAGCTTGGCAAGGTGGTTGAGATAAAGATTCTAAGCCCTGGTGTGTTAGACCCCTTAAGGTTGTGGTGCTTTCTGTGTATTGATTTTTTTTTTTTTTTTGAGACTACATCTAGCTATTTTTGCCCGTGAAACTGCAGGCTCTCACTGCCCAGGGTACCACAGACTCAGGCAATCCCCAACCTCAGCTTCCCAGGTAGTTGGGATGACAGGCGCGCGCCACCACTCCCAGCTATTTTTTGGAACTAGGTCTCGCTCTGGGCCCCAGGCAGGACTCGAACCGGGATCCCTAGCCCCAGCTGCTTCATAGGCTGAAGCTTATAGTACAAGCCACCGTGCCCGGCCCTGTGTATTGATTTTTAAATGCTGCTTAGAAGAAAGTAAGCAGGAATTCTTGAGAGAATTTTGAATCTCAGTTTTACTTGTTAATGGTACTCAGAATTGGGATGGAAAGCTTTGGAAATGAAGTATTGATGCAAGTGTCCTAGCCTATTAAAACACATGAAATGGTTGATTACATTATATTATTAGTTATTTAATTAGCCCCTTTCTTAATAAAATCTTCCACGCTGTTCTTGTTGTCCATGGAAATTTTTGTCTTAATAAGCGAATCTCAAATAAAACGGAACCACAGCTACCACAGCTACTTCGCCAGTGTTGAGTGTTGGTGCCTCTGATCTTTGGCGGTTTCCTTTACTCAAGTGAATGTTTCTCTTCTAAAACAAACATTTGGGGGCCGGAGGGTGGGGGAATCGCTTGATTCAGCTTGTGTTAAACACCCTTGCAAACAGTCTTGCTCTTTTTTTGACTTTGGACTTTGCCTCCCTGGTCTGTCTCTTGTGTGGACATATCCCTGGTTTCTCATTCACTAAGTTAATCTCAGCAGAAGTAAATCTTATCAAATTTCAAGGAAAAAGAATGAGCCTAGTCAAATGCATTTTGTTTTGAAGAATTGAACAGTGGTCCTCTCGCCAAGCACCTCGTCTGTTGATATATTCATCACATGATGTTTCATAAGACTGTTTCTCTATGTGTAGAGATATTGTCTTTCCTTTTTTGTGTTTGAGTAACAGTCTTTGAAGCTTTAAAATGCCATCTTGCTCTGTTTGTAGCAGGGAAGCTGTTCTGTCTCCACATCTGTGTGTTCCTCTGGCTCCAAGATAAACACACTTCGGAACCTGCAGGCCCTTATCTGAATACCTGTGGTTTTCTAACTTTTCATTCATGAAACCAGCGCCATTTAAGGACACACAGACCCATGTGCGCCGAGCAGCGTTGCTTGCAGCAGTCTGAGTTGCTGCCGGCGGCGTGTGAGCGCCTACGAAGGTAGCTGGTTGCTGCGTATCACTCTGCGTGGTGTCATTTTACAATGGGGAGAAATCAACTTCACGTAACTCGGGGGAGGAAGTAGGTATAAAAATAACCACTTTGAAAAAGTGACTCGACTGCGCTCACTCGGGATACGCACACGTGCTTTCCCTGGAAACTAAAATAAAACCAAAGCTAAAAATAGTGTCAGGGCTCCTGGCACAACTGTGAACATGATGTTCATGAAGTGATCATCTTGGGAAGGTGTGATTCGGGTTGCTAGCTGCCTGTGAAACTACACAGGCTTAAAGTGGACTGCCAGTCGCTTTGCCCACAATTCCACAGCGGTGCCCATGGCTGCCATCTCTTCAGCTGTTTTGGGGGAGTGGGGTGCAGAGAGTGATGGTGGAGGGAAGGGCCCCAGGACTAGCAGCACAGAACAGCGCCCCCCTTCCACCCGCTGCTCATCTTTGTGGTAAGTGATGGGCGGAAAGTCAGGACCAAAACTAAGCGGCTCTGGCTTCAAAGAGCAAGCGCTTTGTCGTTCTCTGGCGGAACCATCAGTCATTGATAAGCCTAAGCTCAGACTCACTGCCCGGACCCCTCCTTCTCCTGCACTCAAGACCACTCTTGAGTTGGATGGCTATGTCCTCACAGCTGAGGGTGGAGTGAGGGGGGGGGGCACCTCAGAATGAGGCATCTACACTGTCAGTGACACAGGTCACACGAATCAGCTGGAAGAATGAGTTAAGAATATAGGGTGCCGTGTGCTTGGTACCAACCGGTTACCAACCAGAGAGGTGATAAAGCTTCTCGCCTTTGTTCCCCACTTTCAGGGCACCCTCAGTATTTTTAAATGGAAGTAACTATGTTTCATGTACATTTGTGGGCAGTTGCTCAGTAAAAATAGAGAAATATTTTTCCTAAAACAACATGAGACTTGGCAGTTGAGGTCTCTTTTTCAGTGTTTGTTTCTTTTTTCTTTTTTTTTTTCTTTGTTTCTTTTTCTTTTTCTTTCTTTTTTTTTTTTTTTTTTTTTTTTTTTTTTTTTTTTTTTTTTTTTTTTTTTTTTTTTTTTTTTTTTTTTTTTTTTTTTTTTTTTTTTTTTTTTTTTTT
>PVHY01013408.1:0-17986 GCA_004024945.1 Uropsilus gracilis | reverse complement strand
GATTACAGGCGTGCACTACCAGTGCCCAGCTATTTTTTGAGACTAGGTCTCGCTCTGTTGCCCCCGACGGGTCTCAAAGCCATGGACTCAAGCAATTCCTAGACTCAGCCGTGCTCTAGGCTGCACTTAAAGGCATGTGCCACTATGCCCGGCTGAGAAAGTTTTCTTATCAGAATGTCCTAATGTGTAGTTTGAGTAAAGGGGCTTTTTGTTTTTCTTCAGTAAGTGCTCATAACATGAGTTGATGTGTTGTGTCTCTGCATTTTGAGGATCAAGGCTCCACTGTGGGCCCTTCCAAGCAGACTTAGGTGGATGTGGAGCCCCTACCTCCCCCTACCTTCCCTCTTCTCTCTCCTCTACCTCCCCTCCATCCCTATCGACCCTCAGCTCCATAGTGCTTGAGCTGGGCAACCCTCACCATTTCCCAAGACTAGTCTTAGTCTCTTTGAAGATGGAGAGGGTTGGAAAGCATCACAGGGAGGCTTTCTGAAGGGAGCAGTAAAGAATTCCAGTGCTGAGAAGCTGCTGGTTCTCATGGGGGTGAGCATCTTAGTTAGTGGATGTTGCTTCCATTAAGTCACCCTCTTACATGATAGTGATCTACTGTCTCCTTATAGCCTTTCTGGGTACCCTGATTGCCAGGGATGGTAGAGACACATACAGAAGCAGATTCAAAGGAAGCTGTAGGCAGTGCCACTCTTACTTGATTTAGAAGAAAAACCCTGGCATGGAGATAAGCAGACACAGGGGAAGGAGCTGTCTGGGGATGTGTGTCTGACACAGACACACAAGTCTTCTCTCAGCGGGGGCCTGTTTCTCCAAAGGCTATGTCAGGCTCAGGAATCCTGGATGAGTCTGGAGATTGGAGGGATCTGATTTTTTACTGCTTGTCAGCATCTACTTGTCCTTCAGGGTGGTCTTTCTTGTTGGTCTGAGGGTAGAACACGGCCCTCACACCACCATCTGTGGTGTTCTGAGGGTGTGGATGAGAAAGGGGGAACCACCCCCCAGGAACCTCCAGTCCTCAGGTCTTGGGGGACAGTCAGGACTTTGAAGCCTTTGACCCTTTGGGTTTCTCTCATTTACTGGAAAAGGTCATCTTTTTATTCAAACTCTAGAGTATAGAGCAACTCAAGAAAACATTTCCTCTTGTTTCTGTTTCCTCTTTCATCTCAGCTCACAAGTATCGCTCAACTCACCTCTTCCCAAAGGTTTTTTAAATGAAACTGATGTAGGCTGAGAGTAGAAATTTTAGGAAGAAGGTATCACAAAACCAGAAACGGGAGGGGGGGGGCGTGTAGAAATGATGAACAGAGTCATTAAACCGGCTACAAAAATGAAAATCCTTAAGTTCCAGCTGCTCTAGTAAGTGGATGCTTCTGTAGGAAATATCCAGAGGCACAGACTCCAGGGGGGTTGTAGAGGTAAAGGCCATTGTAGAGAGTCACTGTTCCTTACAAAATAGCCTAATCACGTACTAGATGTATTTAATTTGTTATTTGTTTTTCAAGACTAGGTCTCGCTATTTTTTTGCCTGTGGAACTGCAGGCTCATGTTGCCCGGGGTATCACGGACTCAAGCAATCCCCAGCCCCAGCTTCCCAGGTAGCTGGGATTACAGGCGCACGCCACCACGTCCAGCTAGTTTTTTGGAACTAGGTCTTGCTACGTTGCCCCGAGCAGGACTCGAACCGTGATCTCCTGTCCCCGCTGAGGCTTCCTAGGTTGCCGTTTACAAGCACGCGCCACTGTGCCTGGCCTGATGGATTTAATTTGCAGTATATAATTCCATAAAGGAAAGATCCCCTTAACGCAAAGAGAATACTCTGTCAGTAGAGTTTCTGCCCTGGCAAGATGCAGCTCTCCTGCCTGTCTGGGTCTGTGCAAGCATCTTCTCCTTTCCTTTTTTTTTTAATACAATAAACCTATGCTTTTGAATATATCCAGAAGTCCCTGCCTTGTGGGGAAACTTGCTGCGTTCCATTGATAGGAAAGCTTGGGGAAGCTGTTCTCAGGGGTCACCCAGGGGACCCCCCCAACCAACATTGAACCCCCACTTAAATGACATCTAGCCAGGCATGGTGGCATGCACCTTTTGTCCAAGCACTGGGAAGCAAGAGGCTTGGGATTGCTTGAATTTGCAGGTTCAAGACTACCCCGGGCAACATTAGAAAGACCTGGTTGCAAAAAAGCAACCAGGCTCTGTGGCAGGCGCCTGTAACCCCAACCACCCGGGATTCTGAGACTGGGGATTGCTTGAGTTTGCGGTACCCAGAGCAACATAGCAAGACCCAGTATCAAAAAAAAAAAAAAACAACTACATCAAACCTGCCCCCCAATCACACAAGGGCCTCTTATCTGTGGTCCCCAGCACACACCTGCACTCTCCCTTCCTCTCTGCCTCCTTTTGTGTTGATGCTTCTGAATAGTTTTACTTTCCAAGAGTTTGAAGATGTTGGGATGAAGTGAAAATGTGTGGATTTTCTTTTTTTTTTTTTTTTTTTGAGACTAGGTCTCGTTATTTTTGCCCGTGGAACCGCAGGCTCACGTTGCCTGGGCTACCACAGACTAAAGCATTCCCCAGCCTCAGCCTCCCAGGTAGCTGGGATTACAGGTGCGCGCCACCATGCCCAGCTATTTTTTTGAGACTAGGTTTCACTACCTGCCCCCGGCGGGACTTGAATCACGATCCTTGGCCCCAGCCGTGGCTTCCTAGGCTGCCACCTACAGGCATGCGCCACCATACCCAGCTGAAAATGTGTGGATTTTCTATCTGCCGCTTTGCCCTTTGTTAATTTCACCCCAATTTGGGGTACTCCAGATGCTGCATTTTAGCAATCCTAGTTAATTCTAAATTGCAGCTGGTGCTAGAGTGGTGGGAAGACCCAGGAGGTTGAGGCTCCTACAGGACCATCCTGGGGCCTTCTGGTGGTGAGGCCCACGCCTGTCCAGGAATACCCAGTGGGACATGTAATCGTGCCAGCATTATAGTGAATGATTGAGGCCCAGAAGACTGATTGTGTGTATGTGTGTTAAAGATGGCCTAACACAGGGAAAGGCTGTAACGAGACAAGTTTATTTTTAAAAGAATAAAAATTTTTATTTTTTTTTATTGATTGCATGTGTGTGTGCGTGCGCGCATGCACACACACACATTACATCATTGTCTACCCTGAGGTTCTCCCATCACGTTATCACCCATGAACTATCTTTATCTCTTGTGTCCTCCCCCTCCCCTGATTTTACTCTCCTCCCCCTCTCTTGCTCTATGCTTCAGTTCTGTTGGCAGTTTAAAATTTTTCTTGTCCATTGGTTTGTTTTTCCTGTATCCCTCCGTAGTTTTCTTTTTCTTTATTTTTTTGAGACTAGGTCTTGCTATTTTTGCCTGTGGAACTGTAGGCTCACGTTGCCTGGGGTACCACAGACTCAAGCAATCCCCACCCTCAGTTTCCCGGCCCGTAGCTGGGATTACAAGCATGCACCACCACACCCAGCTATATTTTTTGGAACTAGGTCTTGTTACATGCCCCTGACAGGACTCAAACCGCAATCCCTGGCCCCAGCTGCGGCTTCCTAGGCTGCCGCTTACAGGTGTGCATCACCATGCCCAGCCTCTTTTTCTTTCTGGCTTATTTTCTCTAATATGATTCCTTTTAACTTCATCCATGTTGCTGCAAATGATATGTTTGTCTTCTTTGATTGATGAATAATATTTCATTTTGTAAACATACCACATCTTTCTTAGCCATTTGTCAGTTTGGGGACATTTGGATTGTTTCCATATGTTGGCTGTAAACATACAAGTACAGGTGTTTTTTTGAATTAGTGTTTTTGTGTCCTTTGGGTAGATTCCCAGTAGTGGGATTGCTGGGTCGAATGGTAATTCCATTTTCAGTAGCTTGAAGGTCCTCCACACAACCTTTCGTAGTGGCTGGACCAGTCTGCACCCCCACCAGCAGTGTAAGAGTGCTCCTCATTTTTCAAAGAATAAAGACTATTAACCTCGAAAGGTTGATATAAACCTAACCTATGATTTAGTAGTTGGCAGGCACACTATAAAACATAGAAATTTCCTTATTTTCATGCTTGTCTATATCTCTTTTCCTCTCTCAGGCTAATTTGTGTTTTGTGGACATTGACAACCATTTCATCGAGTTGCCTGAAGAATTCCCCCAGTTTCCCAATAAAGCAGATTTCATCCAGGAGCTCTCAGAAGTTCTGCTGCAGTTCGGGATCACCCCTGAGGGCCGGCTGCATGGCAGCGAGAGCGCCACCAAGCTGAAGAACCTGGTCCTGCATGACCTGGTCATCGACAAGAAGAATGGCAACGTGGCCCCTGCTGACATCAATGTGTACAACCTGCTGAAGGGCAACGAGACCATTGCCCGCCTCCAGGCTCTGGCCAAGAGGACCGGGGTAGCCGTGGAAAAAATGGACCTGCCTGCCTCCCTGGGCGACAAGGAAAGGGACCTGAAGCTGCAGTGTGAGGAGGCTGAGCTGCGGGACCACCAGCTCAACGTGCAGCTCCGGGAGGTGTTTGCCAACCGCTTCACGCAGATGTTTGCGGACTATGAGGCCTTTGTCATCCAGACAGCACAGGACATGGATTCCTGGCTGACCAACCGCGAGCAGATGCAGAACTTTGATAAAGTAAAGGCCCCACTGCCCCCCTTCTGTGGTTCTCAGGGCCAGACTTGACACTTACTGCTCTTGTCTTAAAACACAGACCTTTCCCTCTTTCCCTTCCACTTGAGGGTCTTTCTTTGCCAGTCTCTTAAAGCTAGGTAAAACAATCTTGCTGGCAAGCAAATCAGCCAGTTCATGAGTAAGTTGGTCACCATCCAATAGCATGTTATGCTGTCTTTGAGCTCATTTTTAAATTCTCCTTACTCTGAAGACACTTGAGCTATAGAAGTTCTTCTTTGTCACAAGTTTTTCCAATCTATTGACATTACCAGACTTCAGAGGGATCCCGTCTGTCCTTGGAAGATCAAACCTGGTTCAATTAGGACTTATTCCCTTACTAGTAAATCCTTATTTCCTATGTTTTGTTTTCATTCTGTTTTGAACCCACAACTTCAGGTAACACTTCTAGAAGCCAAACTTCTGTCTCGTTCTCGGGTCAGTGGAAGATGACGGGGTTGTTGGGTTTTATAATTTCAAGTCTAACCTGGGTTCTTGAGTTTTCGGAGAGGGCAGAAAGTGACACCAGCTTTTTGTTATCCTGCTGGGAGCTTCTTCCTAAGGTTTATTCCAGGGTGTTCTTCTGCCAGATTTTCTTACCCTGGCTACCAGATTTTTTTCCCAGACAAAAGCACTTTTGGGTTCACAGGTCCTTGGGGCCTCATCCCAGCCCCTCCTGCGGTGATGCCCACTGACATTGCTATGAATTATAGCTTCTGGCTAAGTGCTGCATCTGTGTCAGAAAACGCCTCTCAGGGGCTAAAATCTGCTCAGAGGCCAATCTAAAATCTTGGGGTATCTGGCAACCGAGTACCAATAAGACATTTTGGTAAGGGTGGGTAGCATAAAAAGATTCCTTTCTTATCTCCTCAGTTTTTTTTCCCCAGATGAGAGCTAAACGATGTTAAATAGTTATGATGTACTCTGTGTTTGAGAAAGCATTTTTAATGAATTAAGAAGCCTTCACATCTCCAAACAAATGCCTGATCTTTGCTTCCTTTCCCATTAAGCGTAACCATTTTTCCACATTTGTTTCCTATTCAGATTGAAGCGAATCTGTGTACTCTCATGATTTATCCTCGGGGCAATTCAAATTCTTATCTGAATCGAATGCTCGTACTTTCTTTTCTCTTAATCTTTCTGTAGCTTCAAACTATAAATGGAATTCTTTTTATATAGCCCCTAGAGAAATGAGCATTTTGTATTGGACTCCAGAAGGTTTTAATGATCTCCTTTTCCACCCGAAAACTTTGTGGGACTCCCTGAGCTAGTCCTATGGGGGCTGGTCTCCGCTGACTTTCTCTGCTGTTGCCCATGAGGACCTGACCATCACAAGCAGACATAGGGCCTGTTAAGAACCAACACATTTTGCTCTGTAAGAAGTTACACTAGTGGTCATATAAGCATCTCGTCTTCAGACTACCTTTCGGTTCCTTCCTCTGGCTATTTGGATTTGTGTAAAAACATCTGAACTATGAGGGCACATAAAGGAAGGCTTCTATAAGGGCATTTTAACAGCTTCCTAGATTTTAGATGCAGTGTGAGTATGCGAGGGAAAGTTGGGGAGTCTCAGTGAAAATTCCCCTGAATTTTCACTTTTGTCTTCCTGCACCAACTGAAAAGAATGAGAAACAGAACCAGCCCTGCAACTGAAATAACAGATCACTTCCACATTTCAGCTGGAACCCAGCTGCACTTACAACTTCTTTACACGCAGGGACCTGAGGAGCCACAGGGAAGGGAGCACTCTGAATCAGAAACTGACCATAGTGCAGACGCCGGTTTCTGTGAGCAGACAAGCTGGCAGCAGGGGGGGGTGCCCATAGGTGGGCTGCCTTTGGGTGGCCTTGTAGGGGGTGCTGCTTTCAGTAGTGAAGGCTCAGGGAGTTGATCAGCTCTGCTTTTGGGGGAGTTTGGTCTGGAGTTAGTACTCATCCAGCAGTCTCTGATGGCGTGGGGCCTCAGAAAACATCCATTTGAAGAAGAACCAAAAGATCTCACCTGTAACAAGGTCACATTCAATGTTGTTTTAAAACTCTTTGTGTGTGTGTGTGTGTGTGTGTGTGTGTGTGTGTTGCTATGGAACCAGTGATTGCCTCACAGTCTGGTGACCTGGTGCTCACCACCCAGGCTAGGCCTGGTCAGTAGGCAAGAACTTGGCCTCTGGGGCCAGCAGTGAAGCTAACAGTCAGTGAAGACTGGCTGTCACAGTGAGCCTACCCACTCTCTCTCATCAAGGTGCCTTTGTACACACTGCTCATGAGGAGAACGTAAAGCCATTTTGAAAGATGGGCTCCCCGATAAAGGCCCAAGTGAGCTGAACGCCATGAAAGTCAAAGAAAGGAAGGGAAAGTGGATTCACAAAGGTGTCTTGAGTTTCAAGCCGCAGTTTGTGCGATCAGATCAGAATCCATGTTGGGTTGTGTCCGTTGGTATTGAGACAGGCTCTCTACCCTAATGACACACCACTTCTCTTGTTGCAGGCCTCTTTTCTGTCTGACCAGCCAGAGCCTTACCTGCCATTTCTTTCACGCTTCATCGAAACACAGATGTTCGCCACCTTCATTGACAATAAAATCATTTCCCAGTGGGAAGAAAAGGACCCTCTGCTACGGGTCTTTGACTCCCGGATTGAGAAGATCAGGCTGTACAACGTGCGAGCGCCCGCCCTTAGGACATCCATCTACCAGAAGTGCAGCACTTTAAAGGAAGCAGGTAGGTAGCTTGGCCTTCCAACCACACTGGAGTTCCACCTGCTTTGCACACATGGTCACCGCACAAAACAGAAAGGGAATGTTTGGTTGTAGCTGTGGAGTTGACCCCTGCACTCTGTCCATTGGGGTTTTAGAGGCTTTTTTTTTTTTTAATTTATTTATTTATTTGAGACTAGGTCTTGCTATTTTTGCCCGTGGAACTGAAGGCTCATGTTGCCCAGGGTACCACAGACTCAAGCATTCCCCAGCCTCAGCTTCCTAGGTAGCTGGGATTACAGGCGCATGCCACCATGCCCAGCTATTTTTTGGGACTCGGTCTCACTATGTTGCCCCGAGTGGGACTTGAACCGCAATCCCTAGCCCCAGCCGCTTTATAGGCTGAAGCTTACAGGCAAGCACCACCGTGCCCCGCTTGGTTTTGGAAGCTTTGACCCGTTTCTGTGAGTCCCATGTCTGCCCTTCCCGAACCCCCATCCCTCTTTCCTCAGGAGAGGACAAATGCCAGCCAGTATGTGGTATGCACCGCACGATCACTCTGGTCTCCATCTTTATTGCCTTAATGGAAAAAAATGTTGACTTCTGTCTTGCTGTGGATCACCTCTTTTCTCGCCATCCAAGCAAAATACTCAGTTAAAATGGTTCTGAGATGCTCACGATAGCTCCATTTTTTGAGCTAAAATCTTCTGATCTTTGCTTTCAATCTAAATCCCCTCCCCCCTAAACTAGTTTCCCTCAGAGAGTTCTGGGTCTCAGCTGGGTCTTGTCTGACAGTGTGCTCCCAGCCACCAGCTGATCGGTGATCACCAGTCCCCCACCTCCACCCCACCCCTGCCAAGCCAAACATCACAGGGGTTTTGCATCTATGCTAACAGTAAGACCTGTGGGCCTCTTTACTTCTGCTTTGCTACCAGCCTCATTTTATGGAGAAAACTGAGGGGTGGAGGGCTTGCCTCCTCCTGTGGAGCTTGCGGCAGGTGGCCATGCCTGGACCCCTTCTGGGTGACCCCAGCAACCGCAGCCTGGAGAGCAGGCCGGCAGTTTCTTGTTCAGCAGACAGGCAAGGGGCCTATGTCCGCCCACATGTTTTCCCCACCTGTGGGATCTAGGTCCCTGCTCCTTTGCCGGATAAGCTGGTAGCTACCCCCTGAGTGTGCCCCTGTTGTGTCCTGCCCTTGGGATACGGGAGAGGTTTGCAAGCAGTGTTTCTTCTGGAGTGAAGGAGGCAGCAGATGTGGAGTCCCTTGCTCTGCCTCTGTTCCCTGCCCTGCTCACTGCATATCCATGTCACAGGCGGGATGGTGCGTGATCCTTGTGAATGCAAGCCTTCATTCCCTTTGAACCTCACTGAAACCACACCCTCTTTGCTCCCACTGAGGTCATCAGTCCTGCGCCCTGCCAGAAGGGCTGTCACTCTGTGTTTTTGGAAACTCAGGCAGGCAGTATGTGAAACAGGTTGTGAGGGAAGCGTGACCACTGGCACCTTGCTGAGCATATCCGTCCTCCCCTCTGGACAGCATTCCTCAGAGAGCTGAGCCCAGAGGCCATGACAAGTGTCCTTCCTGAAAGTCTTTTTCATGGAAGTCAGCGTTCTTTCCAGCTCTTAGAGAGTCTGCTGCTCCTGCAGCCACCACAGAAATGTTCCGTGATAAGTTTGCATGGAGGAGGATGAGATGAGGCCACAGCATGGAGGAGGATGAGATGAGGCCACAGCATGGAGGAGGATGAGATGGGGCCTGCTGAGGTCATCAGCAGGCAGCCCATGGCAGTGAGGTGTCCACCCCTAAAAATGTTTCAGTTCTTCCCTGCATCACCTAATTGTCCTCCCCACTTCCAACAAAAAACAGAGATTGAGACTTTTGTTGTTGACCTTGGATTTTTTCTCCGGTTTCATTTTTGCTTTTTTCTTTTTGCTTGGCCTCTAATGAAAAAGAAGTCCGCATTGCCTTGCGATCTGTAGGCAAGAGCCTTCGTGGTAGCCACTCTGTCACCAGGCCAGTGGCTTCTCTGCAGGACGATAACAGGTTAACAGTGAAGTGCTCTCCCCGCACCGTCTTTGCTCCTGGACGCAGGCACACAGCCCTGACTGTCATGGTGGCCACAGCCTCTGCTGTATGCTGCCTGGAGCTCCCCTGCATGCAGGCCTGCTGGCTTGGGACTCACCAAGATGGTGGTCTCAGGTACAAACTTTGGAGCAACACGATGAGGACCATGCCCTCTGCTTCTTGACCAGGGAGCAGTGTGAGATCAGTGGCTTCTTTGTCACTGTAAATCCAACCGAAAAACTGAAGCTCCTTTTCTTTTTCTGCCCTTTGTGAGGACAGCTGCCACTCCATGCTCCATGTGGCAGAGATGGGACTTCATGGTATCTGATAGAGCAGAAAGGCAGCAGGATGTCAGGCAGGGACTCCCATGTTGAGAAGCTGAGGGTGATTTTGCCCAAACTCTCTGGTCACTACAAACCTGAGGGAACAGTTAATGGAGAAAGGGTTGTGAGATCCCAGGACATTATTAGAAGCTAAGTATCATTTCACATTGACTTGGCACCCTTTCCTTCAGCAGAGAATCCACGAACTGTGTTTCAAGGGAAGGTACACAGAAAATATGACCCTCGAATTTTTGAGTTTTGAATCTATAAAGATAAGCTAGGAAAGTATAAAGCAGCTCTCTAGTATTTTGAAGTTTAAGTCACAGAGGGCAGTGATGATTGCCACGGTGCCCCCAGCACCGCCTCCACTTCCGGATGCCGATGCCCAGATACCTGGACTCCAGGACTCTCAGAAGAGCTTGGGTAGAGCGGCCCCTGAGCAAGTTCTATTAACCAGAGTGGAATGTGTCCTGGGCACTCCCCTCGCATCCAAAAAGATATTTTTCATAGAATATATTTGAAGAATAACCACCAGTGCTTGATCTGTAACTGATTCTGTAAAATATCTATAAAAAGCCCCTTTACAAGTCCCCCTGTGTGCCCTGATGTTTGCACAGCCACAGGTGCTGCTTCCCCTCAAGAAGTTCCAGACAGGGGTGGGGCCCCCTCTGTCTGGAATCTTGCTTCCCAGATTTTATATTTGTTCTTGGAAATTCAACTGACAAAAGACATTTAAGATCAAGCTCTTTGCCAGAGAACTAGTTCAGTGTTTCTTGGGTCTTTGAGACTTCCTCCTCCTTTGAGTGGTTTTAAAATAGAAGGGTTGAGTAATCCCTATCTTTTAACTTTGGCCTATTATATTTTTCAAACAGCCCTTTCTTACCGTCTGGGCACTTTCTAAATGCCTGCTGGTCTTATTTTTCTCTGCATTTGTCTTGACCTAATCCACACCCCTCCTAAATGATTCCTACAACAGGCATGTGACTGTTGCTGGAAATGAGATCACAAACTTTGCCCAGCTCCTGGTTTTACAAATGAGGACCTGTGAATACTTTGGGGTCTTCACACAAAGGAATTAAGTCATGTAATGCTTGCTTTTCCCTTCCCTTGTCTTTCAGCTCAAGGAAAATAGTTTTATTTGCCATGATTTTTTTTAATGCAGAACCATATTTCACTCAGTATATTGAATTTCCCACTAAAGGGAAGTTGTTTCAGTACCCAGTTACAGATATTTCATCCGGGCTGCCCTGCCTTTGATAATGTCAGAAAAAAACATGAAAACAAATTATCCAGTATTTATTTAAAATGAACCTTTTTATACTCATTTCTGAAGCACTTTTGTACAATCAGTCATAGAAAGACTGAATTCCTTGTAAGTGCATGAGTGGGGGGAGCAGGATTTTGCAATATTTAGTCTGTAATTTGTTGTAATTAATTTACAGCCCAATCAATTGAGCAGCGACTGTTGAAAATGGATCACACTGCAATACACCCACATCTCCTAGACATGAAAATTGGCCAAGGCAAATATGAACAAGGCTTCTTTCCAAAGTTACAGTCCGATGTCTTGGCGACAGGACCAACTAACAACAAGTAAGTGTATCCATCCGCCAAGTAGTGTATGGGAAGCTCTGATTGGGCAGTGGGACCATGCTTATCCATTAGCATTTAGCAGTCAGACTGCTTTTTATAAGTGTATTAATCTACTTGGAATACAGATTGACTATGATTATTTGACTTTTAATCCCAACATGTATAAAAATCCAAAGACTAGAGATATTTTTTCTTTATGAAGTCATGTGTATTTGAGAATAGTTACACTTTAAATAACTATTTAACTATAACATGAATACAGTCTAATGGGATTAGAAAGTTTGTGCTTTTGCCACCTGTATTAACCTGCTACAACAAAGAAATATAAACTCGGGGGCTTAAACAACATAAATTTATTATTTCAAAGTTCTGGAAGTTGGAAATAAAAAAATTAAGTTATTGGTAAGAACTTGCTCCCTCTGAAACCTCTGGAGAGCCTCTGTGCTGCCTCTTACTTGCTGGTGACCCCAATGATTGTGGCAGTAATTTCCAGTCTCTGCCTCCGTCTTCATTCAGCTGCTAGCTCTCTAGATCTGTGTCCAGATTTTCCCTCTTTTTATTTTTAAAGTTATATCTTTTCAGGTATTATTGGTCTGCCAACACTGTAGGTAATTTAGGGGCATATATTCACAATGTTATGGTTGTATGCCATCACTCCACACCCACCACCAAACCCCATCATCCTCCACTACAGCCTATGGGCCTGTTCTCCTGTGCTTCCACCTGATGCCCCTCTTCTTAGAGAGATGTTGCTGAGGTTGAGTTGGGGCCCAGCTTAGTCATGTCACCCACATGGCCCCTAGATGTGGCATCTGGGGCCCAATGACTTCAGGAAGAGCATTTTCAGGGCTTACTTGAAATGAACTGAAGGTTGGAGAATAAGTCAAAACCCTATTTACCAGTTTACTTAAGAGGAGTGAAGAAGGAATCTGTGGAGACACCAGCAGGGTTCTGAGTGAAGGGAACTGGAAGAGAGTTGGGAGCGATGAAAGAGGGGAAATAGTGCAGCAGCTGGGAAAGGCCAGAGTAGCATTCAGGGGTGTGGTGGCCAGTGCGTTGTACCCATTGGAGTTGGAGGACAGATGAGGTCCTTGTGTGTGCAGCGTTGAAGTGAAGGAAGGGGGGGGGAGGAGAAGATGGGGAGGATGTCTGCAATCCTGAGGGAGCACTTGAGGGTAAAGTGAAGCAGGTCTTCACAGGGTTGAGGGTGACTGATACCTTTGTCAGTCATCTGTTTGATACCTATTTGCAGGTATCAGAGGGAAATCAGGAGCATATTAGGGTGATGGTTCACTTGGGGTGCAGTGCTCGATGGTTGGAGGGTGGAAAGAAGGAAATCCCTACAGGAGAGATACTGCTATTTTTTTTTAATTAACTAATTTATATATATGATACTGGTTTTTTGAACCTTGGCTTTTTTTTTTTTTTTTGAGACTAGGTCTTGCTTTGTTGCCTGGGGAACCGCAAGTTCACGTTGCCCGGGGTACCACGTACCACGGACTCAAGCGATCCCCAGCCTCAGCCTCCCAGGTAGCTAGGATTACAGGCATACAACCACCACGCCCAGCTATTTTTTGACTAGGTCTTACTGTGTTGCCCCAGAAGGGTCTCGAACCCGTAGACTCAAGCGACTCCTAATCTCGGCCTCGCTCCGTAGGCGCGATTAAAGGTCCAGGCCAGAACCTTGATTTTTAAAAAGCCTGGATTGTAGCCATGGTCACCCCTAAGTTGATGAACACACCAAAAACCAGCGTGTTGTATGCTTCTGGTGGCAGCCTGCTCGTGCTGGTATAGCTCTGCGCAGCTATTGTGTGCCTGAAAGAAATGGTTGAAAAGTAAATAATGTGGACCTTTGGAGGGCTTCTGTCTTTCCCTTGTAAAGGGAAGCCAGGCTCCACCGAGGGGTGTGAGGCCGCGTGTTCACCTGGGCCCTCGTGGCGGCTGTCTTTCAGCCGCTGGGTCAGCCGCAGCGCCACCACGCAGCGCAGGAAGGACCGGCTCCGCCCGCACCCGGAGCACGTCGGGATGGACAACGACCTGCGTGAGGTAGGTGGGGGGCCATGTCAATTTTAGAGATGACTTGGTTATATGATTTAAGTAACGAGCCTTTGTACTCACTTGTAGCAGGAAACTCCCCTCGCTTTCCATTTCTGTCAATTTCGTACGGCTGAAATAAGACGCTGACACAATTCCGGTGAACGCGGGTGACGTCTGGGCAGCGCGGCTCCCAAGGCAGAGGCTTACCCGGAAGCCCAGGCTCGTCAGCCTGACGTCACCCAGCCTGTGACCTGCCTTGCGGACACCATTTTAAGTGGCTTAAAATGAAGATCCTTATGCTTTGTATGTACGGCTCACATGTAGGAAAACCCAAGTGAGCATTTGAAGAACCGGAAATCAATTTGCATTATTTCTTGTGGTCACAGGAAAATGCAATCAGAAATCTCTTGAAGTGTTTTTCTAAGCTCAAACGCATAGAAATAAAGCGGAAGGCATCCTTCCAGAAGGATCGCTGTTTGGCAGCGTGTCCGCACGTCTCCGGTTTTGAACATCTCCTTCGACCCACAGCACAGACTGCTCCGTGCCCCTCTCTGTGTTCCATATAGGCTTCTCCCATCCCTTCCTCTGTGACTTCATCATCTGCATGTTTGTTCTGCTTCTGTTTCTCTCCATCCTCCTCTCTCCCTTCTCTGCCGTCGGCACATCCGGGTCCTTAGTCTTCCTGGGGCCCCTTGGTCTGTTGGAACTCCATGGCTTTCTGGAAGTGGGACCAGGGCCCACCTCCCCCTGCACGGCCTCCCAAAAAATCCTTCTCCGAGCGCTGCCTGGTATGTTCTCTGCTTGAATGTGCGTTGAGGTGCTGCGAGGCTTGGTGTGGGGCCCCTCACTGCCCCTGTCCCGTGTGAGTGCACCCCTCCTGGCAGGACTGGCCCCCCCTTCCTGTTGCTCTGCCTGTGCTTGTGTGCCTCCCTCGTCCTCAGTGTCCCAGCAGCACGAGCTACCTAACCCAGAGGTCCCTCCAAGCTGGTGTAGGTAGAATTGATCTTTTCAATCGATATTTTTTAACGATGCGACAGGAATCAGATTTGGCAAATTATTTTTCTTCCAAGGGGGAATATGTTAATTTTCTAAAAATACTTTTATTTTTTGGAGACTAGGTCTCACTATTTTTGCCTGTGGAACCAAAGGCTCATGTTGCCCGGGGTACCACAGACTCAAGCAATCCCCAGCCTCAGCTTCCCAGGTAGCTGGGATTACAGGCATGTGCCACCACGCCCAGCTATTTTTTGGAACTAGGTCTCCCTAGTTCCCCAGTGGGACTCGTGTCCCTAGCGGGACTCAAAGCGTGATCCCCGGTCCCTGCCGCAGCTTCCTAGGCTGCCGCTTACAGGCATGCACCACCATGCCCTGACTTTTTTTTTTTTTTTTTTTAATGTAAGCATTTTGCAGGCATTCAGAGTGATTCCTTGTCCAGGAGCTTTTCTTTGACCGATTTTATCCCCACAATGTTTTAATTTATCTTTCTGAGTCTGTGTCCTATGCAGTCAGAAAATCAGGTCAAAATGGACCTTAGTGCTGAGAGCAGGCTTTGAGGCTGCCTTGTCCAACGTAATTTCATTGAAGTCGGAGAGACTTGGTCAAATTTAAAGGACACACAAGGGCAGAACCAGGCCCCAGCCTAGGCCCTGACTTCCTGGTTGGCCCTCAACCCCACACACACCCGGATCTCCAGGTTGGCTGGGGCAGCCCTCACCTGCTGACCTGTTTCCCCATATGAAATACAGGCACAGGTTTCTTTGACTGTGTGTGGTCTTCTCTCAGCTCAGCACCTGACTGAGGCCCTCGCCCCCTCTCTTCTAGTCAACAGGACATTGAGCTCTTCTGGGCCAGGGCCTCTTGGCTCTGGGGTTTGTCTGTCCCGAGAGAGAGGTGGGTGAAGACAAACCCCTTTTCATATCACAGTCAACATTAGCTTTTACCAACCTTTTATCTCCAATGTGTAGTATGCCACTTTGCATCAGTTTAAGTTAAAATCACTCTGCATCAGTCCCAAGTTAAAATGCCAGGAGGATAGTCATTGTAACTCCGCTGAAGAGTTGTCTTGCACTGTCCATCGATTTTTCAGAAGCGGGTTTTCATTTCCTGCTTTTCTTTATTTGGAGTCTGACCTTCAGGATATTTTGGTTGACCTGTTACCTTTCATTTTCCCGTGGTGGGAGTGGTCTTTCATTCTGTCTCCTCCTTCCTTTGCCCCTCTGAAAAAGACTCAAAGCTGAAAGAATGCACACAAGTGGAGCAAAGTGCATGCTGAGTTCCTTTCATTTAGAGATGCCCTACAGGAGTGTTTTATTGATGCAGCCTTCAGTCAGGCAGTTGGGAAGTGGCAGGTGAACTCATCAGTTGAAGCCCTAAGCAGTAGTTGTACTTTTTTAAATTTGTACTGGACTTAGCAGATTATTTTTCAATGGGAAAATACAATAAGTATACAAACTCCCTCTTATTTAACGAATGCAAAGGATTTCACACATCTTTTCTTACAGTGCAAGGTTCCCCCTCAGACTGTAAAAATCTCTTCTCTGTCCTGTGGCCCAGGTGCTGTATGTGGGGGCCCTCTGTCTCTCTCCGCCTCCCCCCAGCACACGTTAGCCACTCATTTCACCATTCAGTTTAGAGTTATTCTTCGAACACGATCCTAAAACCCTTGGGCTTCTTGGTGACCCTTTACCATAGCTCTAATGAAAACAGGTGGTTCCTGAAGGAGCTTTCACAGGGGGCAGGGGGAGCAGAACCGCAGTGTCTCCTTCCCCCATCCCTGCACTGACCACTGACCACATGTAGGGAATGGGCTTTCCTCCCAAAGTTCTGGGCTGTTCCAACTTCTTTTGATTGTGGAGCAAGGTGAGAGAGGATGGTGGCAGCATATGCTGGAAACCAGCAGCCCCCACCTGGCACCTGGGGGCTGCTTCGAGTTGCAGCTTCCTTTGTCTCGAGGCTGTATCTATTCGACTTATAAGCACATAGGCCCAAGATCACACAGCAAGTCAAACAGGTCCTGGCTCTCCTGATTTGCTGTCTCTACCCGATTAGGTTTGAATCTTGGGTTGGCCAGGCAGGGTTAGAGAGGTGGAGTTAGGGAGCAGATACTGGCACGAGAGCTGCTGGGCCCCCCATACAGCCTTGGGCTTGAGGTCCAGGCCCCCCAATTCCTCATCCCAACCGTGACCCTGACTAATCACAACCTCAAGTTTGCCTAGTAACAAGACTAAGCCAGAAACTCCATCTCGTTCTTCTTTTGCTCTCACCTAACGGGTTTATCCAGGGAGGGGTCACTCGTGAAGGACCTGAGCCCCTTGCCCTTTGCCACCCCCAGAGTCGTATCTCAAACACTGCGTGCACATGTGACCTTCACTTCACCTTGTGGCTCCTGCACCTGTGTGAGGTTAAGTGGGTACACGGAAAATCTGCTGTTTGTGCATTAAAAATACTCTTTGATTTTTAGAAATATATGCAAGAGGCACGAAGTTTAGGAAAAAACCTGAGGCAACCCAAATTGTCAGACCTCTCTCCCGCAGTGATTGCACAGACCAACTCGAAGTTTGTTGAAGGCTTATTGAAAGAATGCAGAATGAAGGTGGGTGTTCCTCCATGTGGGAGGGAGGGTGGACCGGAAGAAAGCTGGCCAGGCTCCTGTGTCTCTTGCTGAGGCTACAAGTCCCCATCTCCATGGCTCATGGGATCATGAGATGGGGCTCCTGCACGGGTCTCTTCACCTTGTCTGCCCTCACTCTCATTCTCACCAACATGGGCAGGCATGGAGCCAGCTAGAGGCTGTGTCGGGAGAGCGTTGTCCATGTGTTTGTGTGTCTGTGTGCACACCTGTGCACCTGTGAATGTGCACATGTGTGCATGATGGCCAGAAGGAGGAGACCGTGGCCATGCCAAGGTCTGTGTGTATCACACACTTGGCCCTCAATGTCTGTATTGCAGTGCCGATGGACAGAACACAGGAGACCTCGTGCCCACAGTCTGTTCCATCTGCTTGATGGCCGTGTCCTGCACACCTTCTCTGTGTGCTCAGCAGTCATCCCCAGCCCCTTAGAATGGGTCTCTCTCCATGTAGTTTATTTGAGCATTAACCTCTTCTCCCCATCTCCCTAGGCACAGGCTCAGGGAGCAGAGGAAAGGAGGATGGGGGAAGGGCCCTATGTTGCTCACTGCAGAGATCTCTGAGAAGGTCTAGAGCTGCCCCAGGCAGTGGCCACTGCCTAACTGCCAGCAGAACAGTGCAGCTTCCAGGGTGTGCTGGGTGGGGACCGGGTGGGGAACTCAGGTCTGCAGCACAGGTTCTACATCATCCCCTTCAACAGTCTGACATTGCTGCATGTCACAGGGGATAACTTGAAGAAGCTTCTTATTCCCTCACCAGTGGCCCTATTTCTCTGACTAGACAGAAAGGGCAGAGATGGTGCCACTCCAGGTAGGCACCGCAAAGGTGCAGGCCTCCTTCTCAAGGCAGCAGCAAGTCCATTAGACATAGCAGGAAGGAGGCTTGTCCCGCTGACCTGGTTGGCACCCTTTGTGTTCCAGACCAAGCGCATGCTGGTGGAGAAGATGGGCCATGAGGCCGTGGAACT